>CM066964.1:2327884-2373596 GCA_033971965.1 Cucurbita ficifolia | reverse complement strand
CCCTTGCACTAAAGCTGGTGAGACATGTGTCCTAAGGCATACTCTATACCTAACATGTTCTCCCACTTTCCCTAGATATGTGACTCTTTCTTCCAAGGAGTCTATGTCAAACGTCAAGTCTTTGATCGACAAACATCCAGGGGAGCATCGATGTTTTCTAAATTCCTTGGCATCCCGGTTATCCCATTGAAGGCTTTGGGTTCTTGGATTTTTTCAGTTTTTTCAGTTTGTTAAGCCCAACATGAACATGGCTTGGGGTGTGGTTTCTCTACAGCTCTCCTTGTCAAAACTCACTCGGGTGCCCTCATCTAAGTCATGATGGCGTTCAACACAAGAGAGACCTTGGAAAACTTCCAATAAAACTGTTCAACTGGAATATCACATTAACCATTTTTTAATCACCTCGACCCCCACTTGTTGAACTTGAACCTAATATCTATAACATAACACTAACAAAGGTACAAAGTTCTTAACGTCTGGACCATTATAGTGCCTCTCAAACGTAGGTAAAGTTTTAAATATAATTCGTGATAAGAGATGAAAACTATAAAAAAAAATATATATGAAAAATAAAATTTCAATATCGGGAATCAAACCCAAGTCTCCCTGGGTGAAAGCCAAATATCCTAATCGCACAGGGACGATAATGGGATTTTTCATGATGTTTCTACGTTTCTCTGGATTCTTTTTGTGAATCGCTATAGAGTTTCAGCATGGTCTTTTGTATAATGTCTAACTCTTCGACACATCCTTCCATGTGTGTGATAGATCTCTCAGAACTACCTCAACGTTACGATTTGTTCGATCATGTGACTTTTCTCTTCTAAGGAGTCTACCTCAAACGTCAGATCTTTGATTGACAAACATCCATGGGAGCATCGATTGCATCGATTCCATCAACGGTCTTCTCATTAGATTATGGCGCATGACCCATTTTTTATATAATTCACCTTCGAGCGGCACCATAGCCTTCAAGTATTGTTCTACGTCAAAAATAAAGTTTTTTCTAAATTCCTTGGCATCCCGGTTTCCATTGAAGGCTTTTGGGTTTCTTGGATTTTTTAATTTGTTAAGCCCAAACATGAGCTTGGCTTGGGGTGTGGTTCCGTCTACTACGGCCCTCCTTGTCAAACTCACTCGAGTGCTCATCTCAAGCCATGATGGCGTTCAACAATAGAGACCTTGGAAACGACCGGTAACTGTTCTGAACCTAATATCTATAACATAACATTAACAAAGGTACAAAGTTCATAATGTCTGGACCATTATAGTGCCTCTTAAACGTAGTTAAAGTTTAAAAATAATTCGTGACAAGTGATGAAACTATAAAAAAAAAATATATGAAAGTAATATTCCATTGCTGGGAATCAAACCCAGGTCTCCTGGTTCCGATAACCATCCAGGGGAGCGTCGATTGCATCGGTCTTTTCATGAGTTTATGGTGCATGACCCATTTTTTATACAATTCACCATCAAGCGCCACCATAGTTTTGCATCGTCCATGAGATGCATTGTAGAATACGTAACTCTCCGGCTCTCTAAGCAAGTTCCTGTAGCCTTCCAGTATTGTTCTATGTCAAAAATAAAGTTTTCTAATTCTATAGCATCCCGGTTTCCATTGATTTTTAGTTTGTTAAGCCCAACATGAGCTTGACTTGGGGTGGGGTTCTCTACCGGCCTCCTTGTCAAACTCACTCGGGTGCTCATCCCAGCCATGATGTCGTTACACAAGAGAGACCTTGAAAACGACTGGATTATCGCATTAACAATTTGAATCAGGTTCAAATATTTATAACATAACACTAACAAAAGTCCAAAGTTCATAGAAGTCTTTTTAATCTAAGGTACTATTGAACTGGACAAATTGTAAGTAAAGTTTAAATATAGTTGGTGACAAAAGATGAAACTATAAAATAAAAGACAGAAAGAAAATAAAATTTCATTGGCGAGAATTGAACCCAAGTCTCTTGGGTGAAAGTCAAATATCCTTACCAAACGAAATAGTCTCTAGGGATAAGAGTATAAGAGTTGAGCTAATAGTTTTTACCTATATCATGCTTAAAACATTCTTTGATTCCCATAATTTTAGAACTCTAATAGTTAGTTTCGTGGTGTTCTAGTAAAATGATCCAAACATTTTGGAATATATTTGGATGGATAAATTTGCATGGAAAGAAGGAAGGAATTAAGTTATGAAAAAGACATCAAAGAGTAAGAAACCCAAAGAGTAAGGAAACCATAAAACCAAAAGCTTTCACTCTCAAGATTTAGGAACTTTCATTTCTTTTAAAACTTGAAATACACTCTATCTGGATTTCTTAAAAGGTACTATTGGGAGTTCAACTCCCCAGGTCGTTGAATTCAAAGTCCAAATTGCTAACTTTTGCATGATTTTCATGTTTTATGTCAGTTGACTCATGTCCTATCAAGAGTCAAATCCAAGTTCTTCGTTATTGAATTTAAAGTTCTAGAGCAGTTTTATCTAGCTCGTTGTGTAACGTAAAATTTTTAGAATCCATTGAAATCCATATACATGAAACACATACTTTGAAACATAATAAAAGAAACAAATTTCTATTTTAAACTAAAATCGATGTAGGTGTCGTCCAAACGAGAGAACCCTAAAAAAATAAGCATATGCCGCTTGGAGCTGCGAGCACACGGTATTCTTTAGTAAAAGGCGAAAGAATAGTTCGTTGTGTGCTCATCGCATGACTCTGAAAGTAAATGAATACGTTGATGGCCTTGTATAGGCTCTGGACAGTTTCTTCCGCAACTTGTTTTCGATGTGGGACTTTTAGCCACCAAAGAGTATTATTTATTATCTTTTCCACCTTTGTTTTTTTGTATCGTAAATCAATGGAATGTAGCCACGTGGGTTCCCAAACAAATATTTATCAATTTATTTCTTCTCTTTTATAAAGATTCAAAATTTTGTTTGTGAAGAACTCTCAAACTTTAATGAATGACTATCAATGTTGGATGATTTTAGAAATTCAACTGGTATGGTGTTATGATCAAATATGGAGTGTTATGGTTGTAAAAAGAGAGGTCGTGGCTTAAATGGTCAAAGGCCATTTTTTCTAAAGTTATTCTTTTTAAATTTTATTTCTAACTTCCTAAAGAAAAAGAGAAGAAGATTATCCCACTAATTTGATATATTTGAAAACTTATGATAAAAATTGATACAACTTATTACACCCCACCTTTTAATATATGACTATTTTGATATTTAGGAGATTGATTTGAACTCAATTGGGTTAATGGGAGGCCTTGCTTAGTAAATTAAACTAAATCTCAAAAGACATAAAGTAAAAGCAATAATTACATAAACCGACAAAATAAAGTAAACACTGTAATTCGCATAGTGGAGAAGCGTGGTAGACATGTCGCATCTTCGTTTGAAGCATCTGGTCTGCAACTTTATTAAATGAGCTTTAATAATAAGATTATGTGAGGCGTATGATGTGATATGTTATATGATTACTTGATGACATTAAATAATGATGTGATGATGTAATGTTGTGATTATGTACATGATGTTGACATGATGATGATCATGCATAATAAAAAGATGATGCAAGACGTATGATGATGAAATGACTTAATATGATGATGTTCTATATTAAGATGATGTGCATGTATTAAATGCCATGATGCGTTATGACGATAAGTTTTCAAAGGCACGACCCTAGTTAATGTTAATGATGATGAATGTATGAAGGCCAATGTGTACATGTTACTTAGAGTAATGTGTGAACGGTGTATAGGGTTGTTTCATAAAGATGATTTAAAGATGAAAACTATAGGGACCTCATGCATTTTGTGTGTTCATATACATTGGGATACTTCTCCATTTATGATGATGAGTATGGATGCGTACACTATGATGATGATGATGGTCATTCCTCGCATGACACTCAGGAGAATGCTAACCTCTAGACGTCGATACAAACATCTAGCTCGACTATGATGGGTCCAAGAGGGTGCAAACCGCCTAGGACCCACGTTCACACGTGTGAGTCGTGCGTATGGAAGTACTACACAACCAATTTTGCCTGGACTGGAGGCCACTCGTATGATGACTTTTAATGAAACGTCTCCAGATCATGAGCTGCATGCGTTTGCATTCTTTGACCCAATAGTGGGGCCACCCCTATTATGATTTTTAATTAAAGTTTCTTTATTTAATTTAGTATTTGGTTTGGTTGTTTTAAATATGTTTTGAACAAATAAGTCCATGACAATATTTTAAGAGGAAATTTATGTTTTATGATGAAATTTTAAATGTTTAATTTTGAATATGAGTATAGATGATGATAAAAGTAGCGACAGTAGGTAAGTGAAAATTTAAGATCGTTACATGAATGCTATAAAATTGCTTTCTCATTTTTTTCATCTTTCACATGATCGGGCACCAATGTTTACCAACGGACTTACCACAAAAGTCCTCCTATTGCCAGGACCATACTCGCAAATAGCCACAGGAAACACATGTTCTGCATGATTCTGGGACTGCAACATTGAGGAGACCACAACTCTTTCATCGAACAATAGATTTGGATTTCTATTTTGCTTCTCATATTTGTACCAGACTTTTTTTTTCATAGAAATAGTTTATCGACTATTCAGTCTTTAGATGCATAGTTTAAGGACGATCTCGGTCCATTAGATCAAAATAATTAGCAAAGTGTTGATCATCTAGTTGATTAAAGTGGCAGTGAATATGTTTTCTAATTCTCTTTCTACTTATGATAGTTTAATAAAAATTGTGGTCGGTTACCTTGGTTGTTACAAATATTGAGGTTATGAATCCAAGAACTGATCTTTCAGGTCATATATTTTATCTTCCTCTTCTTTGATTGAAGGAGAAGTCGATTGAAGCGGCCTCTTGGAGAAGTTTTTAAAAATCAATAATCTTGTAGATGGTAGTTCTCTAAAATTTTCCTAAAAATTTTGTTGTCGCATTGGTGTAAATATATATTTCCTACCCTTTGATTTTTAATATTTGAAATATTTGTTTCAATTAACACATTTTTTTAGAGCTTGAAATTCCACGAAGGAATGGAAGGAATTTCGAAATATGGCAAAAGCACATTTGAACGGGACAAAGGGTTTTGAAGATGTAGGGACAGATATTTTAAATGTTTCTTTTCTATGAGACCATCCTTGTTTTAGCTAGAATGGGTAATTGATTTTTTAAGCATTTTTGAAGAATTGAATGAATCAAGAATACTCCTTATACCAAGCTTTAATGTAATCTTTATATGAATAAGGTTGAGGGATGAAGGTTTTTGAAAGAGTCTTCTCATTATAAGGAACTTGATTCCAATACGTCATGTTCATGACTTCGAAGATTATTAGCTTAGAATAAGTTATTTTTTAAGGACCATCCCGATTTGGGATATGAGTAATCTCCACCGATGTGGTGTCAACAAGGATAAAATTGTAATATCTACTGATTTTTTAGTTTTTTCAGGTATGAAAAATAAACGTGATGGATATGCCCTTGTGATGATCTCGATAACGTTTTGATCATCATAAATTCTACCGGTTTAAAGGTTTTAAAGTAATCAGGATGATACTGCAATATAAGTTTTTGGTAGCTTTGATTTGAAAGTAATCAATATGCTACCTTAAGGCCATAAACAAAACAAGTAACCATACACTCATGTCCTAAAGTAGCATTATACAAGTTTAAAGTCCTCCTAAGATGGAAAGATTTCTAGGTTAAAAACTCTAAACTCAGGACAGAGGTCCTTGGGCTAGACCATGACAAGAACAAGAACGTTATAAAAAATAATATGGTACCCTAGCTTACGCTAAAGATACGATTAAGAGCCTATAGACTACTTACTGAGTCTTTGTACTCATTCCTATTTTCTCATATTTTTCCTGTGACAAGTAGGAGTTGGAGTTTGGAAGCAAATATAAAGCAACTCAAGGTAAAAATCGGGTCGTGATATTATAAGTTTTGATAATACAAAGTTAATAAATTAAACTCTTTAATTAATTAATTTTCATTCCTAAACTATAGGTAACTTTCCTATTGATAATGCACTGAAGAACAAGTTGTGTCCATCGATATAATCATTACAAGCAAGTCCCTTCCTGAGCTGTTCATAATTACAATTGGGTTAAAAGTGTGTTTTACCTCAGTAATTATATCTTTCTTCCTTACTACCACTAATTCTCAAATAACCAAGTCCATCTTTGATCTATGAGAGGGTGATGACCCATTGTTAAGTCCCAAAATCTATTTACCATATATTTTATAGGAGTAAATTCTATCTTGGAAAATTATGTTTCAAGCTCTCTATTTTGCCAATTCCCACACTAGTAGGCATATTGAATCGGTTGCAAAAGTAATTTTAGCCCATGCAAGTCAAATGACAAACCTATAGGGAAAAATTCATAACTCACTCAAGATTTTACGATAAAGTCGCATATGATTTTCGTGTGAAATACTAATCTTCTTAATTAACGAATTTGCAAAGAGAAGAAAAAATATTTCGTAGTCTTGTCTTATTCAAACATATTGTATATGATACCAACATTCATGTCTCCATATAAAATATTTGGATCAAATCATTTGTAACAATTACAAAGTTAGTCGTATCAATAGTGTTACCCGGATAAGACAGGCAACATCTTCGATATACTATAAACCTTTTAGGTTATTATTTGAACATTATCCTTCTACCTGTCAACTACATACTATTCAAGATTACATTAATAACCTTGAATGGTTCCCCATGGATAATATTAAATTGCAAATGAAATAATTAAAATTATTATTAAATATTAAATCTAGACAATTCTATGGGACCTAAAACTTACTATGATACTAATCTATTATGACTCGATTTTTGAACTATTTGAAGCATGAATCACGATGTGGGTTGATGCATAAAGGATAAAAATATGGAAAAAACTTTTGCTTTTAAAAACAAAGTTTAACATTTTTTTAATAAAAAAAGTTTACAAAATATGAAGTCGAGACAAAAGACTCTTGAACCTAGGCTGTCTTTATGACGGCCTGCGCTAGATTGATCCCATCCTTGACAAACATCAAGTCATTAACTAAAAAAAAGTAAAGCACTAGTGATATGAACCAAGAGACAATAATCATACAATATACTTCATAGAAGATGTCAAGAAAATGTTGTTGAAATTATCTACAGATATTTCAATTCATACCACATTCAAGAAGAATGAAGTTCTATTGTTATAAATTTTTGGTGGATTACAATTTAGAATAATTTTGAGTAATTGTATTTCATTAATATATTTTAATACTTTTTATTTACTTGAAAGTTACATTTACATGGTGGCTAATTATGGTCCTAAAGTATGAAGGTTACAACTCTTGGAATGCCTTTAATAGTTTCATTTTGAGGTTATATAAAGCCATGTATGTTGTATTTGTGAGTAGACTTGAAAAATATAGTAAAAGAAGCATTTGTGCTTTTCTTTAGCTAATGGTTAAGTTTCTTTGCAATTCTATGTAGTTTAGGTTGCACGTAGAACCATTCAAGCTCGACATGATCAATCTTGCACGTTGAGTGATTCGATTCTCAATCAAGTGTTCTTGCCTTGAGATGTTTGATCAAGAAGAACCATTCAAGCTCCGCATGATCAATCCTTATTGTGGAGTGATTCGAATCTCAAACAAGGGTTCTTGCCTTGAGATATTTGATCAACAAGATGATCCGAATCTTACTCCCCTTGGGTTGATTTCCATATCAACTAGAGTAAATATAAAATATTCATTAAGAAGCCTACCTGTAAACTCTTGATCTTGTCTATAGCTAAAGCTAGTGTACATTGCCTTAAACATATTGCTTTAAACATGACCATAAGGCATAACATTATTGATTTTGTTATGAGGGTCTTGGTCATGAGGTTTTGAAACTTGAGTACTAAATCTTTGATCAGTTTGTTGTTAAGTCATGGTTTATGTACTTATGTTGTCCCTCGCCCTAAGAAGAGTTTGAGGAGAGTGGTTCCCAATTAACTGTCACTTTCTTTTCCACACACAATACATAACATTAGTACTAATCCTAAAGCACTCCCCTGAGAATACCTTTTGGATCATATGGTTGGTAAACGTGTTGAACCAAAGAAAAATCTATATGAAAACATGTCAGAACCATAACGTAAGAAATAGCACTTTACAACCTTAGCATCAAGTTTGTTTCAATTCTTCGAAAACAAAAAAAAATGTCTTTAACAACCCAGAATGAATCCTCGTACTCCTTACTCAATTTTTCAATGTTTTGTTTATCCTTTTAAAAATACTATTTTGTCTTTCCTTATTAAGAACGGTCTTTATTATTATGATTCTCTAAGTTACAGAAAATGGTTTGAATTTTGATTTATTATATTCTCCTACATTGTCAAACCTTAAGTATTAGATCTTCAAATAGTCTGATTTTCAATTTTAGCTTCCATCTCTTAAGGTAACAAATACATCTGACTTGTGTTTCATAAAATAAATCAATACCTTCGTACTGAAATCCTCAATAAACAGAATTTAGAACTTGGATTCACCAAGTTATGAAACAAAAGATAGTCCCCAAATATCTGTATGAACCAATTCCAATTGATCTTTATTTGATTCTCTATCCAACTTTTGTGATGCTAACTCGTTCTGTTTGCCTATAACATAGCTCTCACAAAGACCTATATCAACAAATTGCATAGGCTTTAAAGCTTTTTTTTGCAACCAGCATCTTCATTTCTTTAACACTATATGGCAAAGTCTATTGTGACATGAACTTCAACTAGAAGCACTCTAAGCAACAGCAGCCATGTACATGTTTATACACCCTGTAATGGTATATAAGGTTCTAGGCTTTGTGTCACGTGCTACCACCATAGCACCCTTCACTATCTTCCACAGACTCTTTCAAAACTCCATTGTATAACCTTTGTTGTCCAGATGACTGACAAATAGCAGATTCTTATTGAGATTAGAAATATGTCTAACATCTTTCAATGTTCACTGATTTTCGGTAGAAGTTTGTATGCAGACATCCATTTCTCCTTCAATCTCCAAGGTCTTGTTGTCAGCAAGATGCACTTCCCGAAAATTCAAGAATTTAAAATTCTAAATAGTTTCTTGTTTGGAGACGAATAAAAATATGTACCCGAATAAATAATATAGGATTCAACTGGGCTATCCACACTAAGAATTAGAGCGTCCCTAATATCTTCTACTAAATTTACATAATCATTATCATACGTGGATTTGTGATTATGTTTCTTATGTTTTTTTTTTTTGTACTTTTTTTTTTTTTTTGTGCAATATGATTGAAATTGCCATTTCCCCCTCCAATTTCAATTGGTTGCATTTTGTCTATTTGGAGTTTTTTTTTAATCTTTGATTTTGATCCGCCCCATTCATTTAGACCCTTCATTTACTCCTTCTCCTTCGGTAAATGGTAAGATCACCGCTCGATGTTTCTACAATTTCTCATTTACAAATATTATCGTTGAGATTTGCATCTTAGATTTCATCAAACTTTAGTTCTTCAGATCCGTGAGACTGATACTGATCGCATTAATAACAATATCTCAAAACTCGAGTAAAGATGAAATCAACATTAATACTTTAATTTCATATTCGAAATTGATTTCCACATAACTCAATTGACTTATAATCATAACACCCAACCGATACACAAACCTCCTTACATTTATTTTTTACTTTTTGAATTTCCAAAATTTTTATAAAGTCCTTGAACGTAAAATTATAAGCATGTGTACAAGAGAAAAGTACTGAAATAGTTTCAAAACTTAGGAAAAAGAAATACAAGAAAAAAATTTGGTCAAAGTCAACATCCATCAATCACCCGTACAATATCGGGTAACAGTTTTTTTTACTTTACTAGGCCTATCTTTTATTAGTTTTGCACAATCGAGACATTGTTTATTAAGTTTTCTATGTTTGAAATAAATTTAGTTGCATTGTTTTCTAATTTGCATGGATAGCTTCAAAATTTATTTATTTCTTTGAAAGGTATGAGTTCGCAACTTACATGATTTCATTTTTCTACTTGCATTTGGAACTGAATCAAAGGCTTTAGACATATTGTTATGATAAAAAAAATTTAACAATAAAAAAGAAAAAAAAGAGGTGATTGTGTAGCTTAATATTTTGTACCCCCAACATTAAATTGGGTTCTTATCATGAGTTGCTACTAGTGAAACCATTTCATGTCGTTCATATAGGATGTGCATATTTGTGAATTTTTAAATAAAATGGAAAAGAATGGTTGTCCGAAAGGGCTACTTTGGGGACGGGGGGGGGTAAAAGGGAGATGATTTATGAAGTATAATCAATTGTTTTCACTAATATTAAGGAACATTATTTTAAAATTCTTTTGAATTGAATATTTTTGGTACAAGACCACATGTGTTCTAAGTACCCTTATCTTATCATTTCTTACATAATGTGATGGTTTAGGGGGGGGGGGGGTGGTGTTTAGGCTAAGAATCAACGTGATCTCTTCTTCTTCTAATGGGAGGAAGTCAATGCTAAAGGTCCTACCAGGAGTTGTACCCAAGTCGTTGGATTCAAAATCCAAAGTGCTAACCACTACACCATAGAACCCCTTGTTAAAATTGATTTTGGCATAGTTTTCATGTTTTATGTCAATTGAGACATGTTCGGCAAATTAATATTGCCTTTTAAAACTAAAGCGAGAATGAGATAAGAAGAAAGATCCTATCAAAAGTCAAACCCAATTTATTGAATTAAAAATTCTAAAGTTGTTTTATCTAGTTCGTTGGGATCTTGAGAGCCTTCAGAGTGGTTGCAGAAGTACAAGTTGATTGGAGCTCTTGGAGAATGCAGGCATTTCGAGACATCAAGAAGAATAAGTAATTTTATATATTTTTTTATAGTTAATTTTAAACATTTTTTAGAGGCACTAAAATGGTCCCGACGTTATGAACTTTGTACCTTTATTAGTGTTATGTTATAGATATTAGGTTCAAGTTCAACAAGTGGGATTGAGGTGATTCAAATGGTTAATGTGATAATCCAGTTGAACAGTTACAGGTCGTTTTCAAGGTCTCTCTTGTTGAACGTCATCATGGCTGAGATGAGCACTTGATTGAGTTTGATAAGGAGGGCCGTAGAGAACCACACCCCAAGTCAAGCTCATGTTGGGCTTAACTAAATGAAAATCCAAGAACCCAAAGCCTTCAATGATAACCGGGATGCCAAGGAATTAGAAAACTTTATTTTTGATGTATAACAATACTTGAAAACTACATGAACTTGCTCAGAGGATCTTAGAGTTACGTTGGTCGCAATGCATCTTATGAATGATGCAAAACTATGGTGTCGATCGAAAGGGAATGATATTAAAAATGGGTCATGCACCATAAACTCATGGGAAGACCGTTGATGGAATCGATGCAATCGACGTCCCCTATGGATTGCCATTCAAAGACCTTATATTTGAGGTTGAATCCTTAGAAGAAAGAGCAACACGATTGAACAGCTCGGAATGTAGAGGTAGCTCTGAGATCTCTATCACACACATGGAAGGACATATCGAAGAGTTAGACATTACACAAAAGACCATGCTGAAACTTTTAAGCGATCTAACAAAAGTCTCCAAGACAATGACATGAAAAATCCATTGTTACCTAGCGGTTAGGATATTTTGCTTTCACCCAGGAGATTTGGGTTTGATTCTCCGCAATGAAATTTTATTTTCATATATATATTTTTTTATAGTTTCATCTCTTATCACGAATTATATTTAAACTATACCTACATTTGAGAGGCACTATAAAGGTCGAGACATTATGAACTTTATACATTTGTTAGTGTTATGTTATAGATATTAGGTTCAAGTTCAACAAGTGGGGTTTACGTGATTCAAATGTATAATGTGATAATCCAGTATAACTCTTACCAGTCTTTTCCAAGGTCTCTCTTGTTGAACGCCATCATTGCTGTGATGAGCACCCGAGTGAGTTTGATAAGGCAAGCCGTAGAGGACCACACTCCAAGCCAAGCTCATGTTGGGCTTAACAAACAAAAAATTCAAGAACTCAATGCCTTCAATGGGAACCGGGATGCCAAGGAATTTGAAACATTTATATTTGACGTAGAACAATGCTTGAAGGCTACTGGAACTTGCTTAGAGGACCTGAGAGTTACGTTGGCAACAATGCATCTTATGGACAATGTAAAACTATGGTGGCGCTCGAAGGTAAATGATATCAAAAAGCGGTCATGCACCATAAACTCATGGGAAGACCGTTGATGGAATCGATGCAATCGACGTCCCCTATGGATTGCCAATCAAAGACCTTACGTTTGAGGTTGAATCCTTAGAAGAAAGAGCAACACGATTGAACAGCTCGAAATGTGGAGGTAGCTCTGAGAGCTCTATCACGCACATCGAAGAACATGTCGAAGAGTTAGACATTACACAAAAGACCATGCTAAAACTTTTGAGCAATCTGACCAAAGTCTCCAAGACAACTACATGAAATATCCATGGTCGTCCAGCAGTTAGGATATCTGGCTTTCACTTAGGAGACTTGAGTTCGATTTCCAACAATGGAATTTTATTTTCATATATTTTTAGTGGTCCAGACTTTATGAACTTTATACCTTTGTTAGTGTTATGTTATAGATGTTAGGTTCAAGTTCAACAAGTGGAGGACTCTCTTGTTAAACGTCATCAGTAGTACTGTGTTTAAAAAGTTAAAACATACCCATGAAAGTATTAAGATAGCATTAACACCCTTCACTTTTATAAAAAAAATCAATATATGGATGGAAACCATCTATGGACACCTCCAAGACTATCTCTTTTTTTAATATTACTTTTAAAAGTTCATTATTATTTTTGAAACCGGTACTAACAGTATGATTATTTTTTAAGTTTTTTAATAAAAATATTGGGTATGAATGAAACTTTTGAAAATTCAACAATATTTTTTAAACGCTTTTGAATGTTAAAAATAGTTTTGAAGATTTTTTTGAAAATTCAACCGTATTCTTTTAAAAAAATATATATAGTTTCTATAGATTTTTTTTTAAAGATTTAAAACTTTGAAAAATTTATGAGTATTTTTTAGATAAAGTGAAAAGTGCAAAGTTGAATGATATTTTTATTAATTTAGCTTATAATTTTAGAAAAAACAATTTTTTTTTTTGTTGATTAAGTTAATATTTATTTTATTCAAATACGTATTAATTTACTCGGAATAAAATTAAAACTAAAAAATCAATTTATTTTAAAACTAAAAAGTATACTTTGGATTTGACTAAAACAATGCCTCTATCCCAACTATAAAAAATTTAATTTCAAGGTATCTTCTAATGGAAAAACGATTTGTTAGTTTCCGTCCTAAGATTGTACTTCATCAATTTAAGTAGCGTTCAACTACAACTATAAATATCGAATTCTAAAGTATTCATAAGCAAAGTAAATCTTTTGAAACTATCTATCAAAGGTGTTCCAAAATGAGTTGTGGAGAAGTGTTTCCTACAATTCTAATTTCAATTAAGGATGTCAATGACAAAAAAGTGCAAGAGGCTGGAATGTTTGCAGGGGAAGAGAATAACAAGATTCATGAACATTGTTTCATTTACAAGCTATATCATGTGTCTTATTCATCGTTACTCAAATCTCTTCAAATTGGTGTCTTTCGCATCAGAGACCTCTTTGCCTTGAACCGAGCTCTTTGCAATAGTGATCTTACTAAACACTCTTCGCTTGCTAAAACATTTGCTTGACATAATTGGACAAAAGGATGGTATGGACGACCATGGCTCATTGTATTGGTCTCCTATCGTGCATTTTTTATATTATGCATACCATATTCATTAACTATAACATGGCAATAAATTTTTTATATTATGTTGTTCTTATTATCTTTAGTTTCCAAAACTTGTTGATACATCCATCTGAATGTTCCTTAGCGGGTTCCTCCATGTTTCAAACATCACCAGTGATCGAGTTACCTCGGTGATTGACTTACTTGTAGTGGGCGCAAAGGTCAAAATTCTAGTCATGAAGTCAAGTTCTAGTGGGCGATAAGTTCAAGTCTTGTTCGATTTTGTGTTATGATATAATCCACGGAATGAGAAGCGACCTTACTTGAACAAAATTATATTTCGTTCGATAATTATTGTTGGTAATAAAGGTAAACTGAATTATAAGCACTTTTATGTTCAAAAAGTATTTAATAACAAATTAGTTGTACACTTTTACTTATAATCTTCATGTTGACATAGCAATAAGGAAGGGAGGGATAGAAAAGATACTAATAATATCATTATGGCTATGCCATTTTTCATAGATAAAAGAGAGTAATATCTCCACAAACACACACATATATATCGAGAGAGAGGGCTTATTATAAGTAGAGATAACATTCTAGTAGTTGTACTGCTACTTGGGAGAAGGGAACTCGAGAACTTCAAAAGATAAGAGCTTATAAGCGGGTGGCGATGGATATATCACATGCACAAAAAGGAAGTTCTACACCTTTGCAATAAAAGACCAAGGAATACCATCATTTATAGCTTCTATCACAATAATATAAATTCTGCGAGGACGACGTTCTCTAGTCTTACTGACCAGACCATTCACCACACGCTTGTAAATGAAATGATATCCACAATTCTCGTTATTCTTTTCAACTACCAATCTTCCTGCATTTTGCACTACAAGGACATTGACATCCTTAATTGGTACTAGAGCATCTAAATGCAACTCTTCCACACCGCTCATTCTAACACCTTTGGAAAATAGTTCTAAGAGACTTTGTAAGACGAACTTTGTTAATTAATTTTAATATGTTTTTTATGTTTTTTTAATTTATTTTAGTGATTTAAAATTTTCATGTTTTATTAATAAAATTAATCGTAATATTTTATTTTTCTAAAAATTTATAAATGAAGGAGAGAAATGCATAAACTTATCCTTATTTTATTTTTCTAAAAATTTATAAATGAAGGAGAGAAATGCATAAACTTATCCTTACATCCTTCAAACATTTGACTTCAAACATTTGACTTTAAATAAATTTTGATAGTGAAATACACATTAAACTATTTTAATTATAGAAATGCATAAACTAAATTTTTTTGAATTTCTTTCTTTTGCTGTATTTATTTTTATATATATATTTATTTTTATATATATATATATCCTATGACATGATTATGTTACTTGTCTCTTGCTTCTAAGAGTGAAAACTATCACTATAGACGAACCCAAGTCCTTTCAACCTGTTTTGTTCTCACGAACATGATTCTTAAAAAAAATTCAAGAGGTCACACAATATAGAACTCTTATCAATCAATCGTGACCATATCGTTTTATTAAATCTCTCATATCCATAACACTTCGATACGTAGCCTAACCTTAACGTTTCATGAACATATCTTACTCTTATCGTTACATTACGTTTAGTGCATCATTCTCGTATCTTATCTCACACATATCATTGAATACATCGTACCGTAAGTATTTAACATATCATAACATATCATAAGCATAACGATTCACAAATAATTCACACATCAAATATAACCGTGTTGATAGTAAAGTCACTAGCTAATTAGCTTAGGCTGGTGTCACCAATTTGTTATTAATAAAAATTTGATTTTGTCATTTGCATCCAAATCAACCTATGTGAACACATCAATTTCAAGTTCAATTCTCTATATTAAGTTAGATTTCATGCAAATATTACATGAGTAAAGTCTTGAAATGTTTATATATATTTATTATAATACTATTTGTGTAAAAACAATTTAACTTTCCAAATCTTCCTTTTTGTCCGTCGATGTTCCCCTTTATTTATTTTTCTTGTACTTCAGTTCCTAATCTTCTTTCTCTATTTGTAACATTTTTTAAATTAGGTTAGCAATTAATTTTCGCTAATTTAATCAATTTTACTCTTTTTTTTTTATTGATCCGGATGTATCTTTCTAAAACGTCAATTCATTCAATACTCTTTTTTTTTTTCTATTATTATCACGACATATCTTGTAAACCGTTAAATAAAACTAAATAATTGGTTAAAAGAAGAGGAGATTTGATATATAATTTATCGCAAATCTCTCTCCAAGTAAATTTTACACCATCTCCTGTAAATCTGATGTGGTAAGTGTGGTTTGAGAAGATGGTTGAGATTTCATACGGCGAAGATTCACTCTTTCTTTCATTATTTAACTGATTTTGTTTTATTTATTTATTTTAAGTTATTATTATAATTTATTTATTTAGTTATTATTATGGTTATTATTATAATTTTTATTTTATTTTTATTTTTATTTTTTTCCGTTGTTACATGTATTTAAAAAGTGAAAGGAAAAACCAAGGAGATGAAGTATTGTTGGGCATAGGTTGAAGAAGAGAATTGAGAGGAAACGTAAAAGTGAGATGATTTATGAAGTATGATCAATTGTTTTCATCGTATACTAATATTAAGAACGTTATTTTAAAATGTTAAGGTACTAGTTCTGAATGTTCATAAATATTTTTGGTACTAATAGTTTTGTCCTTATACGAATGCAACTTACATTTATATTCATACTAAAAATTTGTTTTTTTATGAAGTCATGACCCGATTTCTATGGGCTCCCGAAGCACGGATCACGACTTAAAAGAGGTTGAAAACACAGTAAAAAATTCTCAAAATAAAAAAGAATGATTTAAAATATAATGTACATATATATTTACATTATATTCAAAATAGAGTTTATATGTTCATAGTACAAAATAAGGGAATGATTAAAAAAAAAATCATTTTGAAACATTAAAAATAGTTTTGATGGGTGTTGTTTGTCTAGCATTCCTATGGATTCGTTCTCAACCTTGATTAGTTCTTAGTTACCTTAAAAATATAGAAAATATGGAGTAAGTACGACTCAGTAAGTAGCCTAGTTGTAAGTTTTTAACCATGTTCATAGTGGGTGCTAGGGTACTACACTCTTTTCTTAATGATATCTTGGTTCTTGTCTTGAGAACCGTGGCCCTTAGATTCTTATCATGAGATCTAAGTACGGGTTCTATATGGAGGACTTTGGAACAGGTTCTAAGTTCTTACCTTCTTATTTTTTTCATAAGGACCTTAGTTCTAAGGTTCTGAATTCTTAAGTTCTTAGTTCTTGGATTTTTGTTCTCGATTCCTTGTTCTTTGTTCTTCGTACTTAGTTCTTGGTTCTTGGTAATTATTCTTATTTCTTTTCGTTTAGACACTCTTCAGGGAAACCTTTGGGGACCTATGGTAGATGAATAACTCGATTCATATCTATGTTCGAAGTTTCATGCGTTCTTCACAAGATAGCTATGTTCGAGGTTTCATGTGTCGCTTGCGATATAGATTAATACCTTTGTACCTTTGTAAAGGGCTTCATGTATTCCCTTTGACCCAGTCTGCTTTCATGAGAATCAGTCCAGAATAGGTTCAATTAAGCCAAAATGTGAGATTTTTTGTGTAGGGGTGTCATGGCCGGTTTAATTGAATTGACCACGTCATCATCTTCTTCCTCCAATAGGGGAGGAAGATGGGACTTTTGTGGCCCCATAGACTTTGGAGGAAGATGGGACTTTTGTGGCCCCACCCCATACACTTCTTCCTCCAATAGGGGAGGAAGATGGGACTTTTGTGGCCCCATAGAAGCTTCCACCGCCTTGTGAAGTGAGTTTTTTTCCCTATTCCTTCATTAACTCTATTCTTCTCCTTACCTTAAGCTAATGGATGGAAATATTTATATATGGGCATCCAATTTCCTTCTCCAAGCTCTGAAGTCTGAGGCAAAATTTACGTAGAAATGGGTATCTTTTAAAACTTGACAAACTCGATTGAGAGTTGAACTCAAGTCATTGGATTCAAAGTCCAAAGTGCTAACCACTACACCATAGAACCCCTTGATCAAATTGATTTTGGGATCGTTTTCATGTTTTTTGTCAATTGAGTCATGTTCGACAAATGAATATTAATTTTTAAAACTAAAGCAATCATGGGATAAGAAGAGAGGTCCTATCAAATGTCAAACCCAAGTCATTGAATTAAAAGTTCTAAATTGTTTTATCTAGCTCGTTGTGATCTTGAGCGTCTTTAGAGTGGTTGCAAAAGTAACCATCCAGTATTGATTGGAACACTTGGAGAATACAGTCATTTCGAGACATCAATAAGAAATAATAATATTATTTTTTTTTTTATAGTTAATTTTTATATATTATTGTATGTTAATGAAATAATACTTTACACATCACTCTTCCTTTTTTTTTTATCACATTTTCATTTAGAAGAAGCTGAGGTCTTCAACCAAACCCTCCACTACTGCTACTACTGCTTCTATTTTGTCTGGAAATGGTTCCACTAATTCATGTTATTAATTAGTTTGTTTGGTTCAATTATTAATTAGTTTGTTTGGTTCAATTCTTGGGTCTGCTGAATTCTTAATAATAAAAAGATCATAAACAACTTAAAAGTTTAGCCCCAAATTGATCTATGAAAATTTAAAAGTATTTAATAAGACTTTTGTTTAAGAAAAAAAAGAATATTTTTCTTTTAACTTAAAATGTTTATTCTTAATAGATTTCAAATGGATGAGAAAAAATGTTTATTTGTTTTAAATGGCTCCTCTCCTTTCTTACGAATCTGCCACTCTATTTACTTGTACAATTGATTTCATAGGTCTTTCTCGTTCTTTTCCGAAAGAAGCATTTGGAAATGACTGACCTCCTCTTTCCGTCAGCTTTTCGAAGTGAGCGAATTGCATGTAGAGATCTGTAGAGGCTTATAGTTTAATTGGTTGAAACGTACACGCTCATAATGATTATATTGTAGATTGAGTCCTAACCATCTTTCAATCAATTATTCAGATAGATAGTTGTTCAATCGACTCTCTCCGTGTAACAGTCTCCAACACACTAGAATCTCTTTTTGACATTTCCAAAAAGTGAACAGGAAGCTAGCCCTATTAAAATTTAAAAGTTTTAAAGTCCACTAAAATCCATATACATCACATACTAGAAAACACAATAAAAGAAACAAAAGGACAATTTTAATAATAAAAAAAACAAAATAGGATTTTAAACTAAATGGGTTTTAATAATAAGTAATGGTACTGTGTACTAAAAAATTTTATTCTATGAGACCAAAAATATTCTACCATTCTTTTAACCAAAATGAACCATTTATTTCGTAAGCATTTTTTTTTTTGTAGAATTGAATGAACAAAGAATGCTCATAATCTTGGTACTAAATAATGTTGTACCATGCTTTGATGTAATCTTGATAGGAATAAGATTGAGTGAGGAAGGTTTTTGAAAGGGTCTTCCCCTTGTACTAATCTTGATTCCAATACGTCACTTTCATGACTTTGAAGAGTTTTAGCTTAGAATAAGTTATTTTTTAAGGACCATCGCGATTTGGGATGTGAGTAATCTCTACCGATTTGGTGTCTACAAGGATAAAATTGTAATATCTACAGGGTTTTTTAGTTGTTTTAGGTATGAAAAATAAACTAGATGGATATGCCTTTTTGATGATCTCGGTGGCATTGGGATCATCATATTTGGGTTCAACTGAAAATTCTTGAATTTAAGAATGTTTTTCAAAATGATTTTTTTTATTTTTGGCTTCGATACAAACTGATTCGGAACGAGCGCATCAGAGTAAGTCATGGAGATAGAAGATCCCGTTGAAGGAGTAGACGTAGAAGGCCTCGATGGAATTGCAACTGGAGGTCGCAACATAGAGGAGAATTGCATCAGGGGAGTGGATGACTCCATTTGATCTCTTATGACCACACCAGCTAAGTTGGAATAGACATTTGTTGGAATGTTGAACATTTATCACCTATTTCTATTTTTACATAATCGTGAAGATTACTGTGAATAGACCTTCGTTGGAATGTTGTTGTTTTTTAATATGTTTTTATAACGGTTTGATTTTCATTTGAAGACTATTTATACTGTATGTAAGGACAATATTTGTAAATATAAAATTTATATTTTTCTTTGTTTTTAAACTTTTTTTTTCGAAATTTTGAAAAGGAACAATTCATTTAAAAATAGCGTACCTAATATAACATAGAGGAATTTACCAAACAAATTCCATCTAATATAACATGGAGGAATTTACCAAACAAATTCCATTTATGCACCTATGAGCTTTTGAAAGTTTATAATCTAACTTAACACAAAACAAACTTATATTGAAGAAATATAGAGAAAGTTCAACAAACTTATATTGAAGAAATATGGAGAAAGTTCTCTAGGTTTTTATTGTGCTTTCTCTAGATCTTATAAGTATTTATAAGTATTGAATCTCTTTTATAAAGTCCTTCAAAGTAGAGCTAATTTTTCCAAGAGTATTTAGTGTTTGATGTTTTTTTTGGCTCAATCCAAGGGTTCTATGTACGGTGAACTTGTTATAATTTTTGTCAAATGATAGAATACCTAATACATTAGGATATAATATCTTATTTAAATCATATTTAAATATTATACAATATCGTAATATATGTTTAATTAATATGAATCTCATTCAAATTTCAAATATATATTTTTTTTATTTAATATTTCTAATCTACATCAATTATTTTAGTATTTATCAAATACATTAATATGTTTTTCTATTATACTTGAAGGCTACACGAACTTGTTCAGAGGACTTGGGAGTTACGTTAGCCACAATGCATCTCATGGACAATGCAAAACTATAGTGGTGTTCGAAGGTGAATGATATAAAAAATGGGTCATGCACCATAAAATAATGGGAAGACCGTTGATGGAATCGATGCACTCGACGCTCCTCTGGATGGATTGCCAATCAAAGACCTGACGTTTGAGGTTGACTCCTTAGAAGAAAGAGCAACACGATCGAACAACTCGAAACGTGGAGGTAGCTCTGATTGCTCTATCACACACATGGAAGGACATGCGAAGTGTTAGAAATTACACAAAAGACCATGCTGAAGCTCTTCAGCGATCTGACAAAAGACTCTAGGACAACTACACAAAAAATCCTTTGTCGTCTAGCGATTAGGATATTTGGCTTTTACCTAGGAGACTTGGGTTCAATTCCAACTTTATCTACGTTTGAGAGGCACTATATTGGTCAAGACTTTATGAACTTTGTACCTTTGTTAGTGTTATGCTATATAGATATTAGTATTATGCTATATATAGATGTTGCTTAGAGGACCTAAGAGTTACGCCATCTTATGGACGATGCAAAACTATGGTGGTGCTCGAAGGTGAATGATACAAAAAAATGGGTCATGCACCATAAACTTATGGGACGACCATTGATGGAATCGATGCAATCGACGCACCCCAGGATGTTTGTCAATCAAAGACCTGGAGTTTAAGGTTAACTAGCTTTGAGAGCTCTATCACACACATGGAAGCTTAGAGTACCTGAGAGTTACGTTGGTCGTAGTGCATCTCATGGACGATGAAAACTATTGTGGCGCTCCAAGGTGAATGGTATAAAAAATGGGTCATGCACCATAATAAACTCATGGAAAGACCATTGATGGAATCGATGTAATCAAAACTCCCGTGGATGGGTTACCAATTAAAGACCTGACGTTTGATGTTGACTCCTTAGAAGAAATAGCCACACGATCGAAGAGCTCATAACGTGGCGGTAGCTCTAAGAGCTCTATCACACACATGGGACGACGTCTCGAAGAGTTAGACAATACCCAAAATATCATGCTAAAACTCTTCAGCGATCGTACCAAACACTCCAGGACAACTACACCAAAAATCCATTATCGTCCAGCTGTTAGGATATCTGGCTTTCATCTAGTTGACCCGAGTCTGATTCCCGGTAATGGAATTTTATTTTCTTATTTCTTTTATTTTATAGTTTCATCTTTTGTCACGAATTATATTTAAACTTTTACTACGTTTGAGAGGCACTATAATGGTCAAGTTCAATAGTATCTTAGATTAAAAAGACTTATGAACTTAGTACCTTTATTAGTATTATGTTATAGATATTTGGTTCAATTTCAACAAGTGGGGTTGAGGTGATTCAAATGGTTAATGCGATAATCCGGTTGTTTTTGAAGTCTCTCTTGTTGAACGCCATCATGGCTGAGATGAGCACCCGAGTGAGTTCGACAAGGAGGACCCTAGAGAACCACACCCAAAGCTAATCTCATGTTGGGCTTAAAAAACAGAAAACCCAAGAACCCAAACCCTTCAATGGGAACTGGGATGCTAAGGAATTAGGGAACTTTATTTTTGACGTATAACAATACTTGAAGGCTAGAGGAACTTTCTCAGAGGACCTGAGAGTTACGTAGGTCAATGCATCTCATGGACGATGCAAAACTATTTTGGCACTCGAAGGTGATTGGTATAAAAAATAGGTCATGCATCATAAACTCATGGGAAGACAATTGATGAAATCGATGCAATCGACGCTCCCTTGGATGGGTTGCCATCAAAGAACTGACATTTGATATTGACTCTTTTAAAGAAAGAGCCACATTATCGAACAGCTCGAAACGTTGCGCTAGCTTTGAGAACTCTATCACACACATGGAAGGACGTGTCGAAGAGTTACACATTACCCAAAAGATCATGCTAAAACTCTTCAGCGATCGGACAAAAGTCTCCTTGATATCTACACCAAAAATCCATTGTGGTCTAGCGGTTAGGATATCTCACTTTCACCCCTACATTTGAGCAGCACTATAATGGTCAAGTTCAATAGTATCTTAGATTAAAAAGACTTTTATGAACTTCATACCTTTGTTAGCGTTATGTTATAGATATTTGGTTGGAGCAAGTTTGGAACCTAAACCAAGATGGAACTTAAGATACGCCTAAAGGAAGCACCTCAAGATTCAAGACCCTTCTAGAACCCTCTAAGGAATCCATTATGAATCTATGACTTTCTAACTCATGCTAGTTATTATCGGTTTATATGATTACGAATGCATGTTACAGCTTATGCCTCAAGAAAATAAGAACCCTAGAAACATACAAGATTGAGAACCAAGAATAATACTAAACAAACTCTAATTACCAAGTCCAGAAGAATGATAGGTACCACTCAAAGATAAGGGACCAAAGTCCTCAGACACGAAAATTCATGAATGTTAGGTAATACTCTAAGCATATCCAATTGTGGCCCATACCTCCCACCACGCGGTGCTTTAAGCAGCCTAAGTTTCTTCTTCTAGGTGGGATGCCCTGCACCATGTTATCTTTGCAGGATGTCTTGTTTGGCCTTATTTTTCTCACCTAGATGAAATGCCCTCCGTCATGTTATGGGTACCTAATGATTTGCAAGATGCCATGTTCATGTATGCACCGATCACGCGACCTATATGGTCTATGCTAGATCACGTAACCTTTAAGGTCTATTCCATGTTCATGCATGCATCGATTATGTGACCTTTATGGTCTATCATGGAGAGTAGTCTAAGGTCACGATAGAGAAAGAAGAGAGTAAGTTACCTTAGCCAAGAAATCAAGAACCTCCTAACACCTCCCACAGTACATCATGCTCATGACTTAGACTAAGCTGCTTGGAATGCATGAAGCCTTGAGCGTAGGTATTAAGACTGTGTCACTTGGAACGAATGAAGCCTCAGACACAGGTTGACAAGTTTATGTCTAGTACCGTAAATCCTATGGGGAGTGTCTTGGAGAACGGATTAAGAAACAAAACAAGAACTTACGACAAGAACAAAAACAATAACAAGAACAAGAAAAGAAAGAGTGTGGTACCGTAGCATATCAAGGACACGATTAAGAGCCTACAAGTAGGCTGCTTACTAAGTCTTGTACTCATTCCTTATTCTCCATTTTTTTCAGGTAATAAGGAGTTGGTCGAGGTCGGGAGTGGACTCTGGAACAGGTGCTTTAACTATTGTGCTGTTTTTAAATACTTTGTATAAACCTTATTTTGATCTAATATAAATATAATGTTCGTTTTATTTCATGAAAAATTTACCCGCCCAATCCTTACCGTATAAACTCTACTTTGGAACTCATGACTCATGTTTTAAACCATGTTTTAAATAGTTCTATTAAAAAAAAAAGGTTTTCACCCTTAAACATCAAGGCCATTTCTTAAAGGTCTTATTGGGAGTTGAACCCCAAGTCGATTGATTCAAAGTCTAAAGTGCTAACCACTACGCCATAAAACTCCTTGTTAAAATTCATGGTTTTCCTATTTTAGGTTAGTTGAGTCAAATTTCATAAATTAATATTAACTTTTAAAACTGAAGTAAGCATGAGATAAGAAGAGAAGAGAGGTCCTATCAATAGTCAAATTCAAGTTATTGGATCCAAAGTTTTAGAGTTTTTTTATCTAGCTGGCTGTGATGTTGAGCGCCTTTAGAGTGATTGCAGAAGTAGACACTCCAGTGTTAGATTTAGAATATTTAGCCGTGTCTAGTTGATCTCTTAAAACTTAAAAATATCTAATAAGACTTCTATTTAAGGAATTTTTCTCTAAAAATGAGATAAGACTTCAGGTAGTATGAACCCATTTCAAATAAGTGATTTGATACATTATAGAGGAAAAAATGTTTATTTTTCACCTAACTTAGTTGACTAATAATCATAACACTCATTGGTACACAAATCTTCTTACATTTCTCTTTTACTTTTTGAATTTCCAAATTTTTATAATTTGGAGTACAAGATAAAAGTGTTTGAAATAGTTTCAAAATTTGGAAAAAGAAAATAATAGAAAAAGAATTGGTCAAAGTCAACCTTCATCAATTACGGTGTAGTACATATGGTAACAATTTTTTTTTTTTTTTGCTATACTATATTAGGCCCTCTCTTTTATTGTTTATAATGTTTTCTATGTTTGAAAGAAATTTGTTTCTTTAAAATGTTTGAGTTTGTAACATTTTTTCATTTTTCTGCATGCATAAAATGAATCAAAATTAGTCAGAGAGCTTTAAGCATATTGTTATAATTCCAATTTTTAACGCCAAAAAAAATTGATTGTGTAGCTTCATATTTTTAAAACATTAAAAAATGTTAAATGAAATGGTTGTCATCTTAGAACTACCCTATATGTATAATCGACCTATTATCCTTCCCAATAAGAAATTAGTTTCATGACATTTATTCAACAATAAGGATGTTAACATGTATCTCAAAGGCAATACTACTGTGTGAAACTAGCCTCAAGATGCTTCCTTCAACTCTTAAGGTGGTAAACCAACGGTTCCTTCACCCAAGTTCCATGGCCCAACTCCCAACCATGGAAAGGATAATTTAGAGAATCATTCCAAGAACCCCAACAGATGGTAGACAGTGTTGCCGGCAAACTTATAAAGACTATATGAAATTATGAATATATCAATGTAGGATTCTTTAATTCTTCCTTTTTATGATATTTAAGAAGAGAGAAAACGAATGAAAATAGGAGACATTTTAGAGATTACATTATTTTAGAATGTTAAGAGTACTTGGTGACGCCTTCTACAGAGTGTCGGTCCAAAAGTGTTACTTTAGAGTGTCTGTCCAAAATAGCAGGGCCCAACCAGGTGACCTCTTGATCTGCAGTCAAATGCTCTACCACTGAGCTATGTGTCACAACCATACTATGAAGAGAGTAGGTTGTGACCCTCACGGTGCGACAAGCAAAGTGGCGTCCCTCAAGAGACGCCCATCCGGCCACATGCGGGCCAATATAGAAGAGTGCTATGATGCGATCGGGGAGGACGATGCATCATCCAACACACCACCACGCTAAGTAGGCATTGCATTAAAAGACAAGTTGAGACATAAGCAAGACAAAGACATCAGAATAGACATAAGGGACAAAGATAGGCTCGTTGAAGGGCCAGGTAGGGCCCCGGGCCTTAACCTCGAAAGTCGGGGTTTCGGAAGGAATTTGGTCGTGCGGTTCGGGAGTTAAGTTCGTCCATATGAAATATGAATGCTCGCCAAATTTGATGTCAATCGGACATCGGACGGACAATGCACGACACCGTATAACCTTTCACAAAAATCATGTCTACTCCTGGTAGATTGAAAATGGCTCAGAATGTACTATACGGGGTACCATGGTGTTAGCTCTCCACCACCCCTGAGCCCTGTGGCCTAAGTGAGCTACCCTGTGGCACATACGTGTGTCACAGTGTGGGCGAGGGTGTCGAGACGAGTGTCTCGGGCGACTTCCTTTGAAATGGGTTTTTGAAGGACAGTACCGGACGGCACGGGTGTGCCGGTATTGCGCCCCAGCCCGCGTGTCGAAGGTTGCTACATACACCCGCTATCCGGTACGGTATTCATAAATGACTCGGCATGGGCACGTGAGGGCCTATGCCTCGATATAGCCCGAATGGATGGATGTTCGGAAGTCCCGATGAGATGAAAGACACGCGGGCCCATTCTCGATGGCATGACCGAGCGAGTCATGATGGCCGACGACATCCCGAGACTCGGGATGGCGTCAAGACATATGGACCCTGTCGATGGGGATCGAGATGACAAGACAAGATGCGACGTTGCATTGAGAGACCTTGGCCCGAGAAGAGACAAGGTCGAGCCGGATGACTTGGCCTAGTGTAGAGGCAAGCCGGTTGTGTCGCAGACGATTGAACATGCACGCGCAGGCGGCTTGTGTGGTTGGACAAGCTTGGATTCCGTACAAGCGATGTCCGATGGGCGAAGACAAACATCGCCTAAGGTCCGACGAAGCCACAAAGTCGAAGCGAAAAATATATATGGGGCTTAATTCCCCTTAAGGCTGGTCGTGGTCGTGTCAGTTACACGATGCCGCACGGTAAAAAAATGTAGGACCGTGACACTATGGACCCATTTTGTATGATCTCGACCTTAGTGACCCATTCTACAGAGTTTCGGTCCAAAAGTGACCCCGTCCAATCGGCTATGGACCAATTTTGTATAATCTTAACCTTATTGACCGGAGTGTATATAATCTCAACCTTAGTGACCCGTTCTATAGAGTGTCGATCCAAAATTTAAGTCAAAAGTGCTAATCACTACACTATAGAACCCCTCGTTAAAATTTATTTGGGCACAGTTTCCCATATTTTATGTTAGTTGAGTCATGTTCGACAAATTAATATTAACTTTTAAAACTAAAGTAAGCCTGAGATAAGAAGAGAGTCTCTATCAAAAGTCAAACCCAAGTTATTGAATTCAAAGTTCTAAAGTTGTTTTATCTAGCTCGTTGTGATCTTGTGATCTTGGGCGTCTTTAAAGTGGTTGCAGAAGTAACCCTCGAGTGTTGATTGGAGCTCTTCTTCTGCAACCACTCGAGTGTTGCAACCACTCGAGTGTTGATTGGAGCTCTTGGGAATACAAGCCTTTCGAGGCATCAAGAAGAACAAGAAACGTTCACCAAACACATACTTGTAAACATAAACAATAAAATCCATATACATTAAAAATAAATGTTCAGCAAACCCATACTTGCAAACATAATAAAATAAACAAAAGACAGATTTTAATAATAAAAGAAATAAAAGACGATTTTAAACTAGAATTGATGTAGGAGCGGCTCAAGCGAGAGGACCCCTCAAAAAATAGGCGTATGCCGCTTGGAGCGGCAGCACACTGTATTCTTTTGTAAAAGGCAAAAGAATAGTTCGCTGTGTGCTCACCACGTGGCTCCGTGCAAGTAAGCGAATACATTGATGGCTTTATATAGGCTCTCGATTGTTTTTTTCTTCGGCAACTTATTTTCGATGTGGGTGGGACTTTCACCCACCAAAGAGTATTATTTATTATCTTTTCCACCTTTGTTTTTTTGTATAGCAAATCAATGGAATGTAGCCACGTGAATCCCAAACAAATATTTATCAATTTATTTAATCTCTTTTATAAAGATTCAAAATTTTATTGACGAAGAACTATAAATTTCAAAGTTTAATAAACTTATTTGGACTATTTTGCTATATTACCTAGGGGCCCATTATATAGGCTTATTTAAAAAAGAATATAAACATAAGAACAAATCAGACAACATTTGTAAAATTTGATTTGAAGTGAAGTTAAAAGGGGACTTAAGTTCAAAAGACACAAAGTAAAAGCAATAGTTACATAAACGGACTAAATAAAGTGAACACATTAATTGATATAGTGGAGAAGCGTAATAGACATGTCGCATCTTCATTTGAAGCATCTCGTCCGCAACTTTATTAAATGAGCTTTAATAAACACACAAGAATTGCTTTCTCGTTCTTTCATCTTTGACATGACCGGACACCAATGTTTACCAACGGACTTACCATGAAATTTCTCATACTACTAGGACCATATTGGCAAACAGCAGCAGCGAAAACATACTTTGCATGATTCTTGGACTGCAACATTGAGAAGACCACAAAGTTCTCATCCGAACGATTTGGATTTCTATTTTGCTTCTCATATTTGTACAAGGCTTCTTTTTTTTTTTTTTTTTTAATAGAAATAGTTTATCAAATATTTAGTCTCTTGATACATAGTTTAAGGACGATCTCGGTCCATTGGATCAAAATAATCAGCGAAGTATTGATCATCTAGTTGAGTAAAGTGGTAGTGCGATATGTTTTTTCTATTGTTCTTTCTACTTTTGATAGTTTAACGAAAATTGTTGTCGGTTACTTTGGTTGTTACAAATGGAGGCTATGAATCCAAGAACGGATCATTGAAGTCATATATTATATCAATAATGTTATCTGGATAACACAACCCACCTCTTCAATATATTATAGACAATTAAATTATTATTGGAACATTATCCTTCTACATGTCAACTTGAATACATGTCAACTACATGCTATTCAAGGTTACATTCTTGATTCTTCACACAATTATTAATATTAAATTGCAAATAAAATAATAAAATTATTATTAAATATTAAATCTAAACAAGTGTACCAGACCTAAAACCTGACTCAAAACCTGACTCTGATACTAATCTATCATGACTCGATTTTTGAACTATCTGAATCACGATTTAGAGTTGACATAGAAAGGATAAAAATATGGTAAACTTTTTCGCTAAAAAAAAAAAAAAAAAAAAAAAAAAAACTAAAAAAGCATATAACATACATACATATTTAAATTACAAAATATAAATTTACCGTTTAACATATAAAAAATTGTTATATTTAAAAATATAACATACCTACGATTTAACAACCCTGGATGGGTTGCCAATTAATGACCTAACGTTAGATGTTGACTCCTTAGAAGAAAGAGACATACAATCGAACAACTTGAAACGTGGCGGTAGATCTAATAGCTCTATTAAACACATGAAAAGACGTGTCAAAGAGTTAGTCATTACACAAAAGATCATGCTGAAACTCTTGAGCGATCCGACAAAAGACTCTAGGACCTCTACACCAAAAAAATTCATTGTCGTCCAGTAGTTAGGATATCTAGGTTTCACTTCGGAGACTTGGGTTCAATTCTCAACATTGAAATTTTTCTTAATTCTTTTATTTTATAGTTTCATCTTTTGTCACAAATTATATTTAAACTTTACCTATGTTTGAATTTTCTTATTTCTTTTATTTTATAGTTTCATCTTTTGTCAGTGTTGTGTTATAGATATTTGGTTTAATTTCAACAAGTGAGGTTGATATGATTCAAATGGTTAATGCGATAATCCGGTCGTTTTCAAGGTCTCACATATTGAACGCAATCATGGCTGAGATGATAACCCGAGTGAGTTTGACAAGGAGGGCCATAGAGAACCACATACCAAGCCAAGCTCATGTTGGACATAACAAACTTAAAATCCAAGAACTCAAACCCTTCAATGGGAACCAGGATGCCAAGGAATTAGAAGAAAAATACTTGAAGGCTACAGAAACTTGCTCAGACGACCTGAGAGTTACGTTGGCCGCAATGCATCTCATGGACGATGCAAAACTATGTTCGCGCTCGAAGGTGAATTGTATAAAAAAAATGGGTCATGCACCATAAACTCATGGGAAGACCATTGATGGAATCGATGCAATCGACGCTCGCCTAGATGAGTTGCAATCAAAGACCTGACGTTTGATGTTGACTCCTTAGAAGAAAGAGCCACACGATCAAACAACTCCAAACGTGGCGGTAGCTCTAAGAGCTCTATCACACACATGGAAGGACGTGTCGAAGAGTTAGACATTACAATAAAGATCATGTTGAAACTCTTCAGCGATCGGACAAAAGACTTCAGGACAACTGCACTAAAAATGTATTATCGTCAAGCGGTTAGGATATCAGGCTTTCACCCAAGAGACCTTGGTTCGATTCTCTACTAGTATTTTAGTATTTTTGAGGCACTATAATGGTTTTGTTCAATAGTATTTTAGATTAAAAAGACTTCTATGAACTTCGTACTTGTTAGTGTTATGTTATAGATATTTGGTTCAATTTAAACAAGTGGGGTTGAGGTGATTGAAATGGTTAATGCGATAATCCGGTCGTTTTTAAGGTCTCTCTTGTTTAACGCCATCATTGTGAAGATGGCTGAGATGAGCACCCGAATGAGTTTGACAATGCGATAATCCGGTCGTTTTTAAGGTCTCTCTTGTTTAACGTCATCATGGCGGAGAGCACCCGAATGAGTTTGACAACGAGGGCCGTAGAGAACAACACCCCAAGCCAAGCTCTATGTGATAGATATTTGGTAAAGATCTGACATAGATATATATTTGGTAAAGATCTGACATAGATATATATTTGGTAAAGATTTGGTAGAGATATATTTGGTAGTATATATTAGGAATTGAAACCATATATATACCTAATTAGGCCGTGCTTCCAAAATGTACTTTCTTCCTTCCTCGTATTCTCTATTGTTGTACATACATGAAGTCATCGATAAAATCTTTAGCCAATATTCTCCTTGCATTTTCTCTATCATGTTGTTTGTGTTCATCTTGATCAAGTGTGTGAGTTGTTGAGCGATCCTGACAACTGGTATCAGAGCAAGGCAAAATTCACCACGATCTGTAAAGATAGAAATTTCAAAGATTGAAATTGAAAAGTTTGATGGATCCGATTTTAGTTTCTAGAAGATGCAGATTGAAGATTGTCTGTACTAGAAAGGTCTTCACGACCCCCTCTTAGGGGTGAAGCCAGATACTATGACCACGGAGCAGTGGAAGCTCAAGGATCGTCAGGCCTTAGGGTTGATCTGATTGACGTTGTCTAGAAACGTAGCGTTCAACATAATCAAGGAGAAGACAACGTCAGATCTGGTTGAAGGCGCTGATCGAATATGTACGAGAAATCGTCGGCATGACCAAGGTATATTTGATGCGGAGATGGTTCAATCTACAAATGTCTGAAGGTGGATGTGTTGCTGATCATATAAACCAATTCAATATGATTGTAAGTCAACTGAGTTCGGTGGAAATTAATTTCGAGGATGAAATTAAAGCATTGATTTTGAAGTCATCTTTACCCGAGTCGTGGGATACAGTTGTTGCCGCAATCATCAGTTCACGAGGATCTGATAAACTGAAGTTTGATGAAATTCGAGATATAGTTCTCAGCGAAAGTATTCACAAACGGAAAATCGGAGATTCATCAGGCAATGCTCTTAGTGTTGATCGCAGGGGAATAAGCAAATCAAAGAGCCCAAACAATGGACGATCAAAATAAAAGAACCGGGAAAAATCTCCAAACAAACCAAACGTAAAGTGTTGGAGTTGTGGAGAAAAAAGGTCACTTTCGGACAGATTGTACAAAAAGGAAGCAAAATCACAAATCAGAGGATGACGATGATTCTATAAATTCCGCAGAAGACATTAGGGATGCTCTAATCCTCAGCGTGGACAGTTCAATTGAATCCAGGGTTTTGGATTCAGGTGCATCTTTTCATTCGTCTCTAAATAAAGAGTTGTTTTGAAATTTCACTTTTGGAAATCTCGAGAAGGTGTATCTTGTCGACAACAAAGATTTGAAGATCGAAAGAAAATGGGATGTCTGCATAAAAACTACAGCAGGAAATTAGTGGACATTAAAGGATGTCAGATATATTCCTAGTCTCAAGAAGAACCTTATCTCTATTGATTAGTTGGATAGCACAGGTTATGCAACAAGGTTTGGGAAGAGTTCGTGGAAGATTATGAAGGGTGCTATGGTGGTAGCATGTGACACAAAATCTGGAACCTTATACACATCTGCAGGGTGTATGGGCATAGCTTTTGTTGCAAGAGTGCTTCCAGTTCAAAGTCTATGAACGTCAAAGGAATGAAGATGCTGGCTACGAAAGGAGTTTTGGAAGATCTGAAATTTGTTGATATGAGTCCTTGTGAGAACTGCGTTATGAGCAAACAGAAACGAGTTAGCTTCACAAAGACTGTCAGAGAATTGAAGAAAGATTCTGGAAAAACGAAGCAAGTGGGAGTTGAGGTTGAGTTGCTGAAAGATTCACCTAGTGATGTTGTAGTAGATACTCAAGAAACTACTAAGACTGTTGCTAAGGAACCAGAGGTGAAGCAAGTGGGAGTTGAGGTTGAGTTGCTGAAAGATTCACCTAGTTATATTGTAGCAGATACTCAAGAAACTCTTGAGACTATTTTTGAGGAACCAGAAGCGTTGCAAGTGACACCTGAGCAGGTATTGAAAAGATCATCCAGAGCGATCAGAGTATCGGATAGGTATGTACCTTCTTTAACCTAACGGTTGGTGACTGATGAAGGAGAACGAAAGCCTCTTGATGAGGCTCTACAGTTGGAGGATACAACCAAGTGGGAGCAAGCCGTAGATGATGGGATGTCTAGGCTTCATAAATGCGTGGCTCTTTTGTGTGTTGATGCTAAGTATGTGGCAATAGCTGAAGTTGGAAATGAGATGATATAGATGACAGACTATCTAGAAGAATTAGGCATGAAGCAGCGCGTGAAAATTCTTCAAGTAGATAGTTAGAGTGTAATGCAATTGGTGAGGAACTCGATCTATCATTCAAAGACAAAACATAGAAGACGATACCATTTCACTCGGAGGTTAATGGAAGATGATGGTGATGTGTTTGGAAAGAGATAAAGGGTGCAAAAAATCCAACAAACATGTTGTGTTGGTGTTGGAACATTGAGGTTGTGCAAAGCCTCAAGTGGTATGGTGCAGATTGAGAATGAAGTTCTTGGTTGACTGGATCAGTCTCCAAGTGGGAGATTGTTGGGATATGGAGTCTGATGCCTATCTATAGTAAAAGATCTAGTAGATATATATATGATAGATATTTGGTAAAGATTTTGTAGATATATATTTGGTAGAATATATCTTAGATAAATCTTTGAAAGCTATATTTAGTAAATTGAAACCATATAAATAACCCATTAGGCAGTGCTTGTACTTTCTCCATTTCTGTATTCTCTCTTGTTGTACATACCTGAAGTCATCAATAAAACTTTTAGCCAATATTCTCCTTGCATTTTCTCTATCATGTTCTTTGTGTTCATCTTGATTGCGTGTGTGCGTTGTTGAGCGATCCTAACATTAACAATTTGAAAATCCAAGAACCCAAACCCTTCAATGGAAATCGGGATGCCAAGGAATTAGAAAACTTTACTTTTGACATAAAACAATACTTGGAGGCTACAAGAACTTGCTCAGAGGACCTGAGAGCTACGTTGGCCACAATGCATCTCATGGACGATGCAAAACTATGGCACCGCTTAAAGGTGAATGGTATAAAAAAATGGGTCATGCACCTTAAACTCATGGAAAGACCGTTGATGGAATCGATGCAATCGATACTCCCCTGGATGGGTTGCCAATCAAAGACTTGACGTTTGATGTTGATTCCTTAGAAGAAAGAGCCACACGATTAAACAACTCGAACTGTGGTGGTAGCTCTAAGAGCTCTATCACACACATGGAAGGATGTGTTGAAGACTTAGACATAACAAAAAAGATCATGCTGGAACTCTTCAACGATCGGACAAAAGACTTCAGGAAAGCTACACCAAAAATTCATTTTCGTCCAGCGGTTAGGATATTTGGCTTTCACCCCCGAGACTCGGGTTTGATTCTCGTTAATAAAATTTTAAAATAAGGGAACAATATATTTTCATAGTACAAAATAAGGGAACCGATCACATTTTGGTGGGTGTGATTTTTAGGATCTTTGTTTAAGGTTGTAAGTTCTTAAATTCTTAGTTTTTTTTCTCAAGGACCTTGGTTCTAAGGTTCTGAGTTCTTCGGTTCTAAATTCTGTCCTAAAAAACTTAGTTCTAAGGTCCTCAGTTTTTTAAGTCTTAGTTCTTGATTTCTTATGCTTATTTATTGGTACTTAGTTCTTGATTCTGGTACTTGTTCTTATTTCTTTTCCTTGAGACACTCTTTAGGGATATTTGAGAGGAATAACTCTATTCAGACCTATGTTTAAGGTTTCATGTATTCCTTGCAAGATAGGCTATGGTCCATGTTTCATACATCCATTATGACATAGTCTAATACCTTTGTTAAGGGCTCAATGTCTTCCTTGTGTCACAATCAGCTTTCAAGAATCATAAAGAATTTTATGAGAATGTTTTAAGAAGGGGTAATTAAATAAAAATGTAAGAGTTGTCTGGTTTAGGGGTTATGCGACTTTGTATGGCTCTGTAGGTCTAAAAATGAGCCTCCACCGGCTTGTAGAGTAAGTTTTTGGCCTCGAATCTTTCATGGATCTTATACATAGAATTTCAAAGAAGAAGTAATCCTCACAGCCACTCATGGACTGTAGACTAAATATTTGTCGTCAAAGATGGCTGAAAATCATTTTCTTAGTTAGATCAAACCCATTAAAACTTTTATTGGTTGGACGATTAAGAGCATATCAAGCCCCCTATTTCTTCATTAATTCTCCTCCTCTCCATCCCCTCAAGCTAATGGATGAGTTTTTGAAAGAAAAAATTTATACATTGTCATTCAATTTCCTACTCCAAGCTCTCGGGTGTGAGGCACAATTTACATAAAAATGAGCGTTTCTTGGGCAGCATGATAGAGACCTTCTCATGCCTTACATCTTCATGAAGAACATCCTTCTCATCTCTAGGAACTAAATTGGATTTGTCTTAACCAAGGAAATAGTCTAAAGAGCTAAGAGTTACCTATATCATGTTTAAAACATTCTTTGATTCCCCTAATTCTAAAACTCAAAATAATTTTGGAATAGATTTGGATGGATAAATTTGCATGGAAAGCATGAATTGAATTTAAAAAAACCTTATGGCGTCAACTATGGAGCTCAAATGGGAGAATTAAGTTATGAAAACTTTTAGTCCTTGGCTTTTTCATGAAAATTGTAGGTAATCACATTTAGAACGTGTAGGAATAAGTTTTGAATCAATTGGTTAACTATAATTCTGAAATTAGAAGACATTCAAGAGTAAGCAAACCCATAAACCAAAAGCTTCATTCTCAAGATTTAGGAACTATCATCACGGCGTCTTATTTATAGATGAAACGTGCACATTGTTACAAATAAAAATCAAAATAAAAAACATTTTGACCTGCTTTTTTTTTCATTAGTTCTTTTAAAACTTGAAACACTCTATTTTGATTTCTTAAAGATCCTAGCGGGAGTTGAACCTAAGTCGTTGAATTCAAAGTCCAAATTACTAACAACCACACAATAGAACCCCTTTTTAAAATTTACTTTTGAATGATTTTCATGTTTTATGTCGGTTGAGTCATGTTCTATAAATTAATATTAGAGATATGAAGAGAGGTCCTATCAAGAGTCAAACTAAAGTTATTCGATATTGAATTTAAAGTTCTAGAGCTGTTTTATTCAGCTCGGTGTGATCCTAATGAAGACCAATGTTACCTTAACTTGTGAGAAGATTTAAATGTTTTGAGATCCATGTGAAGACCATATTGAAATCCATATACATTAGGATCAAGTGTCATTTGAAAAATATATTTTTTGGGATCCCACTTCATGGTGAAGACGAACAATAGTGTAATTTGCAACTTCTTTGACCAACCAAAGTTTACGTCAAAACAAGCTTGGTGGCAAGAATCATTAGCTGAGTTTGATTTTAGGTTCGAACATAAAACAGGAAAGAGTAACCAAGCAGTCGACGCATTGAGTTGGAAGGGCGAACATGAGACCCTGTGCATGTTAGCCCGCATTCATTCAAGTAAGATCGATGGTCAATGTGAGACATCATAAGGGAACACCCTATATAAAGACCCTTCGGTTAAAGCTATTGTTCATCTAGCCAAAGTCGGGAAGACTAGACAGTTTTGGGTCGAGGGAGACCTTCTCCTAGCAAATGGGAACATATTGTATGTCCAAAGAACCAGAGAAGTGAGGAAGAAGCTTATCTAGGAATGTCAAGATACTTTATGGGATGGACACCCCGAGTGGCAACGAACTTATGCCTTGGTAAAGAAATGGTATTTTTGGCCAAAATGCGTGATGACATAATAAAGTATTCTTGGGACTCCTTGAACCCCTACCAGTGCTGACAAGACCTTAGGAAAGTGACAGTGTCACTAGACTTCATAACACACCTCTCAAAAGTGACGAATATGGAGCCACCTTGGTTGTCATATTCCAACTCTCAAAATACTCCACGTTCGTTTCCACCTCCAAAATATTATCGGCTGAGTTAATAGCACAACTGTTCTTCAAACATATTATGAAGTTGTGGGGCATTCCATTGAGCATCATCAGTGATAGAGACGATAGATTCATTGGAACATTCTGGACTGAGTTATTATGTCTTGGGGATGACTTTAAAAAATCTCTTCGAGCTACGACCCCCAAACCGACAAACAAATAGAACGGTTCAACTGCTTGCTCGAAGAATACTTGAGTCACTTTGTCGAAGCTTGTTAGATGAATTGGGTACAACAACTAGATATGATTGTATGTGGAAAACAACCAGCCTTACCACATATTATTGATCACCCATATGCAGGTAAAAGTCCTCAAGCCTAAAACTTCATAAGAGAATGGAAGAAAATAACAGATATAACCCGAGCGTATTTAGAGAAAAGTTCCAACACATGAACAAGTGGGAGGATAGGAAGCGTCGTCCCCCATAATTTAAAGTAGGATATCAAGTTACTATCAAATTGAGGTCTAAACAAATCAGAATCAGCAGTCGAAAAGACTAAAGACTTGTTAGAAAATATGAATGGGCCTACGTCTTACAGTGTGGCATTGCCTATATGAACGAAAATTCACCCATTAATTTATGTGAGTAAACTAAAGCCTTATCACCACGATCCAAGCAATGACAAATTGAAACTCCATCATTCGACTTGGTATCAATCTGAAGCAGAAGAACATCAAGTTAGTATAAGCAATCCTAGCTGACGAAGTTAGGAAAGTTCGAAGACCTATATAAAGGATTCGGAAATTCCTGGTCAAATGGAAGGGCCTCCCAACTAAAGAAACAAGTTGGGAACGCGTCGAAGACTTGGACTCCGTCGCAAACAACATCGCTGAGTTTGAAAATAGTCGGTTGACAAAGATGTCAACCAATTAGCTGGGAGAGGATGTCATGGTCATGCTTGTCCAAGGCGTATTGCTTTACTATTTTATTTTATATTTGTATGATCGTTCCGCAAAATTATTATGTCTAGGCCTACCAGAATTGAATGACTCAAAGTGTACTATAGGGGACCAAGTAGCCATCAAATCTATCCCTTTGCAAGTATTGTAATTTCTCTTTCCCACATGTTTTCAATGCAATTGACTTTCACAACGATCTTTTATGGGAGGGGACGGTTAGATAAAAGCCCTGCGATTTTTTTTCTTTATTTAGTTATTCACGTTTTTTTCTTGAATTAGTTAATTGCATTTCTTGTGGTGGAGAATTTGAGGCATGCAACTTACATGCTTCCATGTTTAGAGGAGAGTGGCACAAGTTTAGCTGGTCACTTCCTTCATTTTTAGGGTAGGATAATGTTATAAATACTACAATTAAAATGAGATATAGATGTACTGTGTTTTACCAAAAACAAAATTTATTATTTTCCATTCTCTTGCGTTTAATGTTATTTATTCCTGTTCTCACCGGCGGCGAGTTGCTAAGACTAGAGACAATAAGTGGTATCAGAGCTTGGGTTCAAGATAGAAGAAAATGTACCAAAACATGAAAATGCACACGTCGTGTGGTCCATCCCGGACACGCTCACGCATTCCTCCATGCCGCCGCCAAGCGCCAGCGAATCCATCACTGCCATCAATAGGCATGCGCCATGAAGACGGACGCCGAGTCGTTGTCGAGCGCATGATCAAATAGACGACTGCCTCTGTGTAGTACCCAATGCTAACGAGGTCCAACTACAATGAGTGGACCTTTTTTATGTTCATCAACCTACAGGCGCAAGGGATCGGCTGCCGTTCGCCGTCAAATTGCGGGTTGTGCCTCCAGAGATGCTGGCGTCTCTCTCCACCAAGCGGACTGCGCAATCGGCCTGTGAGGGGATCAAATCCCACCGGGTTTGTGTGCAGCAAGTGCGAGAGTCCAACATCGAGCAGTTGGAAAAGGAGTTCTTAGAGATCCACTTCAAGGATGGCGAATCCATCGATAATTTTTCCATGCGAATCACGGGACTCGGCAACAGCATCACCACACTCGGTGGGAGCATCAGCGTCACGAAGATCGTAAAAAAGATGCTGCAGGTCGCCTTAGATCACCTCGAGCAAGTCGCAATTTCGATCGAGACATTGCTTGACATGAACGACCTAACGGTTGAAGAGGTGACTGAAAGATTGTGCAACGTCGAGCCGAGGAAGAAGAATGCCGCTTCAGCTCTCGACAAGCAGAGGAGGAGGAGGAGAGGCTTCACCGATTAAGAAGAATGCCGCTTCACTGAGAAGGAGAGGCTTGCACGCCTGAAGCTCTGCAACAACTCCAGTGAGAGCGACGGGTCCTTCGGTGTCAAAGGCGGCAAGAAGCAGTTGAAACCTCGCGGGCACGCGCGTGGAAAAGAAGGGGAACAGAAGAAGGAGTTTGTTGATGGTGGGTCAATCCTGTGCTCAAATTGCGGGAAGAAAGGCCACCTGGGCAAAGATTGTTGGAGCAAGCCCAGAAATAAGGGGAATGCCCATGTGTCCCAATCCAAGGAGGAAGAGCCGACACTTTAAATGGTGAGCGCATTGGTGCTATCTGTCATCCCCAATTCCAATTCCAAATCCAAAGAAACAATTGACGGCAGCGCTGCTCTGGTGAGTGTCATTGGTAAGGGGTCCATAGATCTCGAGGAAGAGCTCCAGCTGGGTGTTGGCAAAGGCACTGGCTGGAGAATTGATTCAGCTGAAGAAGGAGCGAGTGTTTGCTCAGATCGGCGAAAGGGACGAAAAGCACGAGCACTAGTGATGGATCCTCAACACGGGGGCAACAAACCATATGATCAAGGTAAGGTCTGCATTCTTCGAGTTCGACTCGGGGATTAGCAGGACGGTGAAGTTCGGCTACGGCTCCATCATCGAGATCGAAGGGCACGACACCATCCTGTTCATCAGCAAGGGCGACGAGCACCGCAAGCTGACCGACGTCTACTTCATCCCGAGCCTCAATGCTAACCTAGTGAGTCTGGGTCAACTCGATGAGGCCGACTGCTACATTTAGATCAAGTTTAGGCTTCTCAAGATTTGCGTTGATCGATGACGCCTCCTCATGCAAGTTGGCACACGGCGAACCGCCTCTACATCCTAGAGTTGAAGATAGAACAGCCGGTAAGGCATTTGACCGAAGAAGTAGCTTGGAGGTGGCACGCAAGGTACAGGCATTTGAGCTTTCCTGTTCTACAAAAAAAAATACACAAGGTGGAGATGGTGTACGGTTTGGCAGCAATCGAGGGCATGAACAGGCTGTGCGATGGGTGACAAATCAGTAAGCAGAAGCGCATCCCGTTTCCATCTCAGGCATCCTACCGCGCTGATATGCTGTTGGAGCTCGTACACGTCGATCTCTGTGGGCCCATCAAGCCGGCGACCCCAGGCGGCAAGACTCTCTTCCTCCTGCTCGTCGATGACAAGAGCCGCTTCATGTGGCTGATCCTGCTGCAAGCGAAGAGTGAAGTGGCGGAGGTGTTTGAGCGCGTTCAAGTGCGCGCGGATGCCAAATGCATGAAGAAGATGCGAGTGTTACCATGGACCGATGCGGAAAATTCACCTCGGCAAGCTTTGGTAAGTACTGCGATGAGCTCGACGTGTAGCAGCATCTAACGGCGTCTTACCCCTCCCAGCAGAATGGGGTGGTGGAGCAACAAAATCAGACCATCATCGGGATTGCAAGATCACTGCTGATGACGATAGAGATGCCCAAGAGGTTCTGGGGAGAGGCGGTCATGATGGCCATCTACCTCCTCAACTAGTCGCCAACGTGAAGCCTCGACAGGAAGACGCCACATGAGGTCTGGTACAACAAGAAGCTTCCAGTACATCATCTCCGAGTGTTTGGCTACATCGCGTACATGAACATCATGCATCCCTACCTCGTGAAGCTCGATCCCAGTGGGTTGAAAGTCATCTTTATCGGCTACGAAACCCTCTATGATCCTGCAGGGGGCGGCGAGCTCACGTGTCGTACGACGTCGTCTTCGACAAGAACACCTTCTGACGGTGGAACGACATGACCAAGGCAAACCAGAACCTAGATCAATTCATGGTGGAGTACCTTGTCACCGAGCCGAGAGAAGGAGGAGGAGTGCAGCACCGAGCACTGTCACTACCGATAGTAGCTACACCGGGCTCGCCTATTCCAACACCGGCCACAACTCCTACTACGCCCCCTGAACCAGTGGAGTTCCCCAACACCAACGTACTTCAGATTCGACGGTAGGTACCGATCACGATTATGGTCTAGTGGCCAGGTACCGGAGGATTGAAGACCTACTAGGAGAAGGTGAACCACTGGGACTGGCGGCGCGCGAGCGAGCTCGAAGAAGAGGTGGCTGAACTACATGCCATCAGCGTGGATGGACTGAACTCTTTCATCAAAGTAGAGAAGAAACCATGCTGGATGAAGGCAATGCAGGAAACAGATGGCGTCCATCATTGAGAACAAGACATGGAGTCTAGAAAATATGCCGCCAGGACACCAAGCCATAGGACTCAAATGGGTGTTCAAACTCAAGCGTAACGAAGAGGGAGAAGTTGTGAAGCACAAGGCCCATCTTGTGTGCGAAGGGCTACGTCCAGAAGCAAGGAGTGAACTTTGAAGAGGTTTTCACACTAGTGGCAATGTTGGAATCTGTACGCCTTATGCTGGCGATTGCGACACATCATGAGTTGCATGCATTTTCATTCTCTGACCCCAATAGTGGGGCCACCCCTATCATGATTGTTAATTAAAGTTTATTTATTTAATTTAGTATTTGGTTTGATTGTTTTAAATATGTTTTGAAACAAATAAGTCCATGACAATATTTTAAGAGGAAATTTATGTTTTATGATGAAATTTTAAATGTTTAATTTTGAATATGAGTATAGATGATGATAAAGGTAGCGACAGTAGGTAAGTGAAAATTTAAGATCGTTACATAAATGTTCTAAAATTGCTTTCTCATTTTTTTTCATCTTTCACATGATCGGGCACCAATGTTTACCAACGGACTTACCATGAAAGTCCTCCTATTGCCCCAGGACCATACTCACAAATAGCCACAGCAAACACATGCTCTGCATGATTCTGGGACTGCAACATTGAGGAGACCACAACTCTTTCATCAAACAATAGATTTGGACTTCTATTTTGCTTCTCATATTTGTACCAGTCTTTTGATGCACCCATAGTTTAAGGACGATCTCGGTCCATTAGATCAAAAATAATCAGAAAAAGTGTTGATCATCTAGTTGATTAAAGTGGCAAGTGAAGCGATATGTTTTCTAATTCTCTTTCTACTTTTTTGATAGTTTAAATAAAAATTGTGGGTCGGTTGTCTTGGTTTGTTACAAAATCTTGAGGTTATGAATCCAAGAACTGATCTTTGAGGTCATATATTGTATCTTTCTCTTCTTTGATGGAAGGAGAAGCCGATTGAGCCGCCTCTTGGAGAAATTTTTAAAAATCAATAATCTTGTACATGGTAGTTCTCTAAAAATTTCCTAAAAATTTTGTTGTTGCATGGGTGTAAATATATATTTCCCACCCTTTGATTTTAAATATTTGAAATATTTGTTTGAATTAACCCATTTTTTAGAGCTGGAAATTCCATGAAGGAATGGAAGGAATTTGGAAATATGGCAAAAGCACATTTGAACGGGACGAAGGGTTTTGAAGATGTACGGACAGATATTATTAATGTTTCTTTTCTATGAGACTAGTGAGAATGGGTAATTGATTATTTAAGCATTTTTTAACAATTGAATGAATCACGAATACTTGTTGTACCAAGTTTTGATGTAATCTTTATATGAATAAGGTTGAGAGATGAAGGTTTTTGAAAGAGTCTTCTCCTGGTACGATTCTTGATTCCAATACGTCAGGTCCATGACTTCGAAGATTATTAGTTTAGAACAAGTTATTTTTTAAGGACCATCCCGATTTGGTATGCGAGTAATATCCACCGATTTGGTGTCGACAAGGATAAAATTTGTAATATCTTCAGATTTTTTTGAAGTTGTTTCAGGTATGAAAAATAAATCTGATGCATATGCCTTTTTGATGATCTCGATAATGTTGGTGATCATCATACTCAAGCTCAACCGAAAATTCTACAATTTGAGAAGATTTTTCAAAATGATTTTTTTATTTCTTGTTTTCGGTACAAACTAATTTGGAACGACCGCATCAGAGTAGGTTGTAGGAATAGAAGATCCCATTGAAGGAGGTCACAACATAGAGGCAAATAGCATCAATTTTTTTGTTTGAGACAAGATTGTTCAAAGTCTCTTTTCAATGAACTTGAATCGGTTTTAATAGTTTGTTTAATTCAATTTACTGGAAATTTATGTATACAGAGTTCAATTTATGGTATAATTCCAGACTTCCAAATGAAATATGATAATTGAATCTCTGTCATCTTTTGACAACTTTAAGATTCCTACGTATTTGATACCATATGCTTCAGATTCCATTGTAAGCTATGTTTTTGGGAAGTAAGACTTACAGGGAGTTTATTTAACCAATGATTTGATTTTTTGGATTTTAGAGGTATGCCTTATCGGTCAAGACTTTGTATTCTTTTGAAGACGCTCCTAAAGACCTTTTTAAATGGGCTTGATATCTGGAAGGAAATCAGATACATAATTGAGATAACCTACCAAACTTTTGAAGTTGGCTTTTCTCCATTCTTTCATTAAGAAAGTTTGAGGCAAACTTGATAGGCTCTTGGATGGGGTCTACAAGGCCAAATAAATTTCAAATCGAAGATTTGAATTTGAAATAATTTTATTTTCGATGTGGACACAACTAGCCAATTTCTTTTGATTACATTAATGAATGTATGGAGATCTTTAAATTGTTGATCAATCGTTTTAGAAAATATCAATACATCATGAATATAAACTATTGAAAAACTTTAAAATGGATTGAAAATATCATTCATAATTTTCTGAATTTCAGATGAAGCATTTTTTAGTCCAAATGGCTTGACGTTCCACTCGTATTTTCCAAACGTGACATTAAACGCTATTTTATATTTATCCTTTTAGAAAATTTTGAATTGGCCAAAATCCGATTTCATATGTTGTTTTAAATGAACCATTTGAAATTTTTAAATGAGCAATATGTTGTTCTCGGGTCCAAATATAATTTGAAATATTTGAGTCATTCTCAATTTCAATATGTTTTTGTAAATCCTTGATTTTCTTTTGAACATGGTGCTACCTCATGATAAGCTTTTAGGATAGCATTTGGTTTTCAAGAAACTAGGAGACTACCTAATTCAAGATGAGCTCAAAGTCTCTTAGTTTTAAAGTAATCAGGATATTACTGCAATATAAGCTTTTGATAGCTTTGATTTTAAAATCAATATGCTACCCTAAGGCAATGAAACTTGTAACACATTCATGTCCTAAAGTAGCATTATACAAGCTCAAAGTCGATTTTTAGGTACCACTCAAGAATCGAACAAAGGTTAAAAAAACTCTGAACCCAGGACAAAGGTCTTTGGGTTAGACCATTATAAGAACAAGAACGTTATAAAAAAAGAATATGGTACCCTAGCATACGCTAAAGATACGATTAAGAGCCTATAGAGACTACTGACTGAGTCTTTGTACTCATTCCTATTTTCTTATATTTTTTCCGGTTACAAGTAGGAGTTGGAGGATGGAAGCAAATCTAGAGCAAGTGCCAAGCAAGTCAATCCTTTGTGAGCCGTTCATAATTACAGCTGGGTCAAAAGTCTGTTTTACCTCAGTAATTATATGTTTCTGCTTTACTACCATTAATTCTCAAATAAACAATTGTTTATGAACCAATCATAAACCAAGTCCATCTTGGGTCTTTTGAGAGAGTGATGATCCATTGTTCAAGTCCCAAAATCTACTTACCATATATTTTATAGGAGTAAATTCTATCTCGGAAAATTATGTTCTAAGCTCTCTATTTTGTCAATTCCCACACTCGTAGGCATATTGAATTGGTTGCAAAAGTAATTTTAACCCATGCAAAAAAAAATAGTAAAAGGACTACAGTGAATATAAAATATTCATTAAGAAGCCTATTTGGCATAAACTCTTGATCTTGTCTATAGTTAAAGCTAGTGTAAAACGCCTTTAAAATTTTTTTTTTTATGACCATAAGGCCTCCTAACATTATTGATTTTGTTATGAGTGTCTTTGGTTACGAGGTTTTTTGAGACTTAAGTACTGAATCCTTGATCAGTTTGTTGCTAAGTCATGGTTTATGTACCCTATGTTGTCCCTCGCCCTAGGACGAGTTTGAGGAGAGTGGATCCCAATTAGCTGTCACTTCCGTTTCCATTCAACAAAAAATAATCATAGCACTCCCTTGAGAATACTTGTTGGATCACATGGTTGGTAAACGTGTTGAACCAAAAGAAAAATCTATATGAAAACATGTTAGAACCATAATCTAAGAGGTAGAACTTTACAACCTTAGCAATCAAGTTTGGGGGGGGGGGGGGTCAATTCCCCGAAAAAAAAAAAAATTGTCTTTGACAACCCGGCGAGAATGAGAATCCTCATGCTCCTTACTCAATCTTTCAATGTTTTGTTTATCCTTTTTAGAAATACTTTTTTTGTCTTTCTTTATCGAGAGAACTGTCTTTATTAATATGCTTCTCTAAGTTACATAGAATGCTTTGAATTTTGATTTATTATATTCTCCTCCATTGTCAAACCTCACGTATTAGATCTTCAAATAGTCTGATTTTCAATTTTAGCTTTTCATCTCTGGAAGGTAACAAATACATCTGTCTTGTATTTCATAAAATAAACCAGTACCTTCATACTGAAATCCTCAATAAAGGGAATTTAGAACTTGGATTCACCCAAGTTATGAAACTGAAGATAGTCCCCAAACATTTGTATTGGATTATTGATTATGTTTTTTTTTTTTTTGCAATATGATTGAAATTGCCTTTTTCCTCTCTAATTCAAATAGGTTGCATTTGGTCTATTCGGAGATTTTTTTTTTAATCTTTGATTTTGACCTGCCACGTTTGTTTAGGCCCTTCATTTACTTCTTCTCCTTCGTTCAATGCTAAGATCACCGCTCGATGATTCTACAATTTCTCATTTACAAATATTATCATCAAACTTTAGTTTCTCAAATCCCGGAAATATACTGATCGCATTAATAACAATATCTCAAAACTCAGTAAAGATGACA
>CM066964.1:2080000-2327784 GCA_033971965.1 Cucurbita ficifolia | reverse complement strand
AATTTAGTGATTATTTCTTTTTAAAATTTTAATGAATTAGCGGAAATTTATTTACTGTTGAATTTTCATTTTTAATGTTAGCGGGGATAGCTAAGCTGGGAGAGTGTTAGACTTAAGATCTGAAGGTCACGTGTTTGATCCACGTTCACCGCACTTGGTTCTAGTTGATTAAGTTGACTAAGTTGCATTACATAGACTTATTCTATCTAAAATTAGTGATAATATTTTTTTAAATTTCAATGAATTAGCGAAAATACCCGGAAATACCTTTATTGATGAATTTGAGCATAAGACTGAAGAACTGAAGGTCACGTATTTCATTCACGTTCATTGCACTTAGTTCAAGTTTTTTAAGTCGACTAAGATGCATAACTTGACTACTCTATCTAAAATTATTTATTATTTCTTTTTAAAATTTCAATCATTTTTCAATTTTAATATTTGCAGTTGGGAGAGCGTCAGACTTAAGATCTAAAGGTCACGTGTTCGATCCACGTTCACCACAACTAATTCAAGTTAAATAACCTTATTTGCTGAAATACCTGTACTTATGAATTTTTATTATTAGTAGGGATAGCTCAGTTGTGTGAGGGTCATAAGTTTTGAAGGTTGACTATTCTATCTAAAATTAGTTATTATTTCTTTTTAAAATTTCAATGAATTAGCAGAAATACCTTTACCGATGAATTTTAATTTTTAATGTTAGCGGGGATAGCTCAGTTGGGAGAGCGTCAGACTGAAGATCTGAAGGTCACGTGTTCGATCCACGTTCACCGCATTTGATTCAAGTTGTGTGCATATCATGAATTTTCACTTTTAAAGTTAGCGGGGATAGCTCAGTTATGAGAGTGTTAGACTAAAGATCTCAAGGTCACGTGTTTGAACTAAGTTGAATTAAAGGAAACACCTTTATTGATGAATTTTCAATTTTATTGTAACCGGGATAGCTAAGTTGGGAAAGCAAAAGTACCTTTACTAATGAATTTTCATTTTTTTTTTATTATTGGGAATACCTCTGTTGGGAGAACGTCAGACCTAAGATCTGAAGGTCACGTGTTTGATCCCTGTTCACCGCACTTGGTTCAAGTTGATTAAGTTGACTAAGTTAGGTAACTTGATTATTCAATATAAGATTAGTGATTATTTCTTTTTAAATTTTAAATGAATCAGTGAGTGTCACGGTCCTACATTTTTGACCGTGCGGCGTCGTGATCCTGACACGACCACGACCAGCCTTAAGGGGAATTAAGCCCCATATATATTTTTCGCCCCGGCTTTGTGGCTTCGTCGGACCTTAGGCGATGTTTGTCTTCGCCCATCGGACATCGCTTGTGCGGAATCCAAGCTTGTCCAACCACACACGCCGCCTGCGCGTGCATGTTCAATCGTCTGCGACACAACCGACTTGCCCCTACGCTAGGCCAAGTCATCCGGCTCGACCTTGCCTCTGCTCGGGCCAAGGTCTCTCAATACAACGTCGCATCTTGTCTAGTCATCTCGATCCCCATCGACAGGGTCCATATGTCTTGACGCCATCCCGAGTCTCGGGATGTTGTCGGCCATCATGACTCGCTCGGTCATGTCATCGAGAATGGGCCCGCGTGTCTTTCATCTCATCGGGACTTCCCGAACATCCATCCATCCGGGCTATATCGAGGCATAGGCCCTCACGTGCCCATGCCGAGTCATTTACGAATACCGTACCGGATAGCGGGTGTATGTAGCAACCTCCGACACGCGGGCTGGGGCGCAATACCGGCACACCCGTGCCGCCCGATACTGTCCTTGAAAAACCCATTTCAAAGGAAGTCGCCCGAGACACTCGTCTCGACACGCTCGCCCACACTGTGACACACGTATGTGCCACAGGGTAGCTCACTTAGGCCACAGGGCCCAGGGGTGGTGGAGAGCTAACACCATGGTACCCCCTATAGTACATTCTGAGCCATTTCCAATCTGCCAGGAGTAGACATGATTTTTGTGAGCGGTCATACGGTGTCGTGCATTGTCCGTCCGATGTCCGATTGACATCAAATTTGGCGAGCATTCATATTTCATATGGACGGACTTAACTCCCGAACCGCATGACCAAATTCCTTCCGGAACCCCGACTTTCGAGGTTAAGGCCCGGGGCCCTACCCGGCCCTTCAACAAGCCTATCTTTGTCCCTCATGTCTATTCTAATGTCTTTGTCTTGCTTATGTCTCAGCTTGTCTTTATAGTGCCCACTTAGCGTGGTGGTGTGTTGGATGATGCATCGTCCTCCTCGATCGCATCATGGCATTCTTCTATATTGGCCCGCCTACGGCCGGATGGGCGTCTCTTGAGGGACGCCCCCTTGCTTGTCGCACCGTGAGGGTCACAACCTACTCTCTTCATAGTATGGTTGTGACATTCTCCCCCACTTAACTTAGTCATCGTCCTCGATGACTTACTCGGGGCACAATCGTATTATAGATTGTGACATTCTCCCCCACTTAATTTAGCCATCGTCCTCGATGACTTTCTCGGGCGCATTTGCCCCACTGATTGTGAAATTCTCTCCTCACTCAATCTCGGCATCGTCCTGATGACGATCCGAACTCTCTATATATGTTGGCGACTCAACTCGCTGGATTTGGTTGTGTTTCAAAAATATTAAGCACCTGACTATCTTCTGTCAGAATGTGCTCATCTTACTGACGTATTCCGTCAACTGGTGGACAAGTTCGAGTGGATGCTCTAGGCTTCTCTTTTTTTCCTATGGCACCACGATCTGACTCTTGACTTGGTCAGTTGTTGGGTGAACTTGCCTCAACTTTGGCTTGCCACTACTATCTACGGCTATCCCTCTTCGGACCTATTTCTGTTGTTCGCCCATCTTGGACTCGGCCACTGAGACTCGCAACGTAGACGTGGCTATTCAGTGTTTGCCATAGTTGTGGGTGAGGCTGACTATCTCTGCAGACACTCACCAGACAACTATGGACTTTCTAAGGACATCTTGCCCCATTGTGGCCAACTTGGCCTCAGTGTGTGTATTCCTCAGAATCACATAAATTTGTGCACCCCTCGGGGTGGGGCTCGCAAGCCCAACCGCCACACTCTCTCTCGCGGTCACTCCTGTTGAGTAGAGTCAAAACCTGTTTGACATAGACTCTTCAATTGTTGACGCAACTTCCCGGCCAACTCTCTGTATTTTGCCACCTTCACGTGGCTATTGCTGTGCATTGACACTTCTCATCGTCTTCTTCGCAGCTTCGTTTTCGTATGTTCACTTCCAGCTTGATGCTCACTTCTCGAGCAGATACTGGTCTTGACAACTCTTGTGGAGTCATCAACCTTAGGCACAAGGTGATGACTCAAGGAATATGTGTGCTCCCATATTGGAGCATCTTTACGGGGTGAGAGGCCTAATGATTCGGGCTCTCCCCCACTTGCACTCGGCTGCCTCTGTGCAGCAAGGTCGTCCTCCCATAAGGACTTGCATTGTACTCAATTTTCGCACTTGGCCGACGTGTGTCTTTTCTTGACTCTCGGCTTCTCTGCTTGTAACCACTGACACTATTCCTCTTATGTGAGTGGTTCTTTTTTGGAAGGCACCGACATGGTGCACTCACTGTTTCATTTGTCTTGCCAACTTTCAAACTACAAGCACTTGGCAAGTGAGCTTGTTTCTTCTATGACGGGTAGATCTCCCCATAATGAAGTGTCGACACACGACACTAATGAATTTCGGGTAGTCTTGGCTTCGGCCCCCAACTGATTATAATTCTGACCGGCAACTGTCCTGCCTACTCGGGCACTCTTGACACACTTGCAAGGTCTTCGATCAACTCTTGGGTTCATTTCTCTTGACTGTCTTGTCCGACTAGACACACAAAAGTGTGGCTCTGATACCAATTGTCACGGTCCTACATTTTTGACCGTGCGGCGTCGTGATCCTGACACGACCACGACCAGCCTTAAGGGGAATTAAGCCCCATATATATTTTTCGCCCCGGCTTTGTGGCTTCGTCGGACCTTAGGCGATGTTTGTCTTCGCCCATCGGACATCGCTTGTGCGGAATCCAAGCTTGTCCAACCACACACGCCGCCTGCGCGTGCATGTTCAATCGTCTGCGACACAACCGACTTGCCCCTACGCTAGGCCAAGTCATCCGGCTCGACCTTGCCTCTGCTCGGGCCAAGGTCTCTCAATACAACGTCGCATCTTGTCTAGTCATCTCGATCCCCATCGACAGGGTCCATATGTCTTGACGCCATCCCGAGTCTCGGGATGTTGTCGGCCATCATGACTCGCTCGGTCATGTCATCGAGAATGGGCCCGCGTGTCTTTCATCTCATCGGGACTTCCCGAACATCCATCCATCCGGGCTATATCGAGGCATAGGCCCTCACGTGCCCATGCCGAGTCATTTACGAATACCGTACCGGATAGCGGGTGTATGTAGCAACCTCCGACACGCGGGCTGGGGCGCAATACCGGCACACCCGTGCCGCCCGATACTGTCCTTGAAAAACCCATTTCAAAGGAAGTCGCCCGAGACACTCGTCTCGACACGCTCGCCCACACTGTGACACACGTATGTGCCACAGGGTAGCTCACTTAGGCCACAGGGCCCAGGGGTGGTGGAGAGCTAACACCATGGTACCCCCTTATAGTACATTCTGAGCCATTTCCAATCTGCCAGGAGTAGACATGATTTTTGTGAGCGGTCATACGGTGTCGTGCATTGTCCGTCCGATGTCCGATTGACATCAAATTTGGCGAGCATTCATATTTCATATGGACGGACTTAACTCCCGAACCGCATGACCAAATTCCTTCCGGAACCCCGACTTTCGAGGTTAAGGCCCGGGGCCCTACCCGGCCCTTCAACAAGCCTATCTTTGTCCCTCATGTCTATTCTAATGTCTTTGTCTTGCTTATGTCTCAGCTTGTCTTTATAGTGCCCACTTAGCGTGGTGGTGTGTTGGATGATGCATCGTCCTCCTCGATCGCATCATGGCATTCTTCTATATTGGCCCGCCTACGGCCGGATGGGCGTCTCTTGAGGGACGCCCCCTTGCTTGTCGCACCGTGAGGGTCACAACCTACTCTCTTCATAGTATGGTTGTGACACACCGCCCACGTTCACCGCATTTGATTCAAGTTGTGCATAACATGAATTTTCACTTTTAATGTTAACGGGGATAGCTCAGTTGGGAGAGCGTTAGAGATCCATGTTCACCTAGTTCAAGTTGATAAAGTTGACTTATTCTATCTAAAATTAGTGATTATTTATTTTTAAAATTTCAATGAATTAGTGGAAATACCTTTACTGTTGAATTTTCATTTTTATTATTAGCGGGGATAGCTCTTTTGAGAGAGCGTCAGACTCAAGGTCACGTATTTTTTCCACGTTCATCAACTCGACTATTCAATTTTAATTTAGTGATTATTTCTTTTTAAAATTTCAATGAATTAAAGGAAATACCTTTACTGATGAATTTTCATTTATAATGTTAGCGGGGATAGCTCAGTTGTGAGAGTGTTAGACTGAAGATCTCAAGGTCACGTGTTTGATCCACGTTCACTTGGTTCAAGTTGATTAAGTCGACTAAGTTGCAGAACTTGACTACTGCACTTGGTTCAATTGATTAAGTCGACTAAGTTGCATAAGTTGACTTATTCTATCTAAAATTAGTGATTATTTCTTTTTAAAATTTCAATGAATTAAAGGAAACATTTTTATTGATGAATTTTCAATTTTATTGTAACCGAGGATAGCTAAGTTGGGAAAGCAGAAGTACCTTTACTAATGAATTTTCATTTTTTTTTTTTATTGGGAATACCTCTGTTGGGAGAACGTCAGACTTAAGATCTGAAGATCACGTGTTTGATCCACGTTCACCGCACTTGGTTCAAGATGATTAAGTTGACTAAGTTACGTAACTTGACTATTTAGTATAAGATTAGTGATTATTTCTTTTTAAAATTTAAATTATTTAGTGAAAATACCTTTACTGATCAATTTTCGTTTTTAATGATAGCGGAGATAGCTCAGTTGGGAGAGCGTTAGACTGAAGATCACGTGTTCGAGTGAAGTTCACTGCATCTCATTTAAGTTACATAATCTTATTATTCAATCTAAAATTAGTGATTATTTCGTTTTAAAATTTAAATGAATTAGCGGAAAATACCTTTACTGATGAATTTTTATTTTTATGATTAGAGGGGATAACTCAGTTGGGAGAGCGTCAAACTTAAGATCTAAAGGTCATGTTTATTATTAGTAGGGATAGCTCAGTTGTGTGAGGGTCATAAGTTTTGAAGGTTGACTATTCTATCTAAAATTAGTTATTATTTCTTTTTAAAATTTCAATGAATTAACAGAAATACCTTTACCGATGAATTTTAATTTTTAATGTTAGCGGGGATAGCTCAGTTGGGAGAGCGTCAGACTGAAGATCTGAAGGTCACGTGTTCGATCCACGTTCACCGCATTTGATTCAAGTTGTGTGCATATCATGAATTTTCACTTTTAAAGTTAGCGGGGATAGCTCAGTTATGAGAGTGTTAGACTGAAGATCTCAAGGTCACGTGTTTGAACTAAGTTGAATTAAAGGAAACACCTTTATTGATGAATTTTCAATTTTATTGTAACCGGGATAGCTAAGTTGGGAAAGCAAAAGTACCTTTACTAATGAATTTTAATTTTTTTTTTTAATATTGGGAATACCTCTGTTGGGAGAACGTCAGACCTAAGATCTGAAGGTCACGTGTTTGATCCCTGTTCACCGCAGTTGGTTCAAGTTGACTAAGTTACGTAACTTGACTATTCAATATAAGATTAGTGATTGTTTCTTTTTAAATTTTAAATGAATCAGTGAAAACACCTTTACTGATCAATTTTCGTTTTTAATGATAGCGGGGATAGCTAAGTTGGGAGAGTGTTAGACTTAAGATCTGAAGGTACGTGTTTGATCCAAGTTCACCGCACTTGGTTCTAGTTGATTAAGTTGACTAAGTTGCATAACATGACTTATTCTATCTAAAATTAGTGATAATATTTTTTTAAATTTCAATGAATTAGCGAAAATACCCGGAAATACCTTTATTGATGAATTTCAGCATAAGACTGAAGAACTTAAGTCACGTATTTGATTCACGTTTATTGCACTTAGTTCAAGTTGTTTGCTCAAATACCTGTAGTTATGAATTTTTATTTTTATTATTAGTAGGGATAGCTCAGTTGTGTGAGTGTCAGAAGTTTTGAAGGTTGACTATTCTATCTAAAATTAGTTATTATTTCTTTTTAAAATTTCAATGAATTAGCAAAAATACCTTTACTGATGAATTTTAATTTTTAATGTTAAGCGGGGATAGCTCAGTTGGGAGAGCGTCAGATTGAAGATCTGAAGGTCACGTGTTCGATCCACGTTCACCGCATTTGATTCAAGTTGTGCATAACATGAATTTTCTCTTTTAATGTTTGCGGGGATAGCTCAGTTGGGAGAGCGTTAGATTGAAGATTTCAAGGTCGGTCACGTGTTTGATCCATGTTCACCTGGTTCAAGTTGATAAAGTTGACTTATTTTATCTAAAATTAGTGATTATTTATTTTTAAAATTTCAATGAATTAAAGGAAATACCATTACTGATGAATTTTCATTTTTAATGTTAGCGGGGATAGCTCAGTTGGGCGACCATCAAACTGAAGATTTGAAGGTCACATGTTCGATCACATTCATTGCATCTCATTCAAGTTGCATAACCTTACTATTCAATCTAAACTTTTAGTGATTATTTCTTTTTAAAATTTCAATGAATTAAAGAAAATACCTTTACTGATGAATTTTCATTTGTAATGTTAGCGGGGATAGCTGAGTTGTGAGAGTGTTAGACTGAAGATCTCAAGGTCACGTGTTTGATCCACGTTCACTTGGTTCAAGTTGATTAAGTCGACTAAGTTGCATAACTTGACTACTGCACTTGGTTCAAGTTGATTAAGTAGACTAAGTTGCATAACTTGACTACTGCACTTGGTTCAATTGATTAAGTCGACTAAGTTGCATAACTTGACTTATTCTATCTAAAATTAGTGATTATTTCTTTTTAAAATTTCAATGAATTAAAGGAAACATTTTTATTGATGAATTTTCAATTTTATTGTAACCGAGGATAGCTAAGTTGGGAAAGCAGAAGTACCTTTACTAATGAATTTTAATTTTTTTTTATTATTGGGAATACCTCTGTTGGGAGAACGTCAGACTTAAGATCTGAAGGTCACGTGTTTCATCCACGTTCACCGCACTTGGTTCAAGATGATTAAGTTGACTAAGTTACGTAACTTGACTATTTAGTATAAGATTAGTGATTATTTCTTTTTAAAATTTAAATTACTTAGTGAAAATACCTTTACTGATCAATTTTCGTTTTTAATGATAGCGGGGATAGCTCATTTGGGAGAGCGTTAGACTGAAGATCACGTGTTCGATCGAAGTTCACTGCATCTCATTTAAGTTACATAATCTTATTATTCAATCTAAAATTAGTGATTATTTCGTTTTAAAATTTAAATGAATTAGCGGAAAATACCTTTACTGATGAATTTTTATTTTTATGATTAGAGGGGATAACTCAGTTGGGAGAGCGTCAAACTTAAGATCTAAAGGTCATGTTTTCGATCCACATCAACTACATCTGAATAAAATAGCTTAGTTGGGAGAGCGTTAGACTGAAGATCTGAAGGTCACATGTTTGATCAACGTTCACCGCACTTGGTTAAGTTGCATAACTTGATGATGGAAATACCTTTACCAATGAATTTTCATTTTTATTATTAGCGGGGATAGCTCTGTTGGAAGAGCATCAGACTAAAGATCTGAAGGTCACGTGTTTGATCAAAGTTCACCGCACTTGGTTCAAGTTGATTAAGTCGACTAAGTTAAGTAACTTGACTATTGAATATTAAAGTAGTGATTATTTCTTTTTTAAAATTTCAATGAATTAGCGAAAATACCTTTACTCATAAATTTTCATTTTTAATGATTTTGCGCACTTGGTTATAGGATTAAGTTTCATAACTTGACTATTCTATCTAAAATTAGTGAATATTTATTTTTAAAAATTTCAACCAACTAGAAGAAATACAATTACTTATGAATTTTTGTTTTTATTATTAGTGAGGACAGTTCAGTTGGGAGAGCGTTAGATTGAAGATTTGAAGGTCACGTGTTTGATCCACATTGACCGCACTTGGTTCAAGTTGCATAAGTCAATTAGATCTTGCATAACTTGACTATTCAATCTAAATTGAGTAATTATTTCTTTTTAAAATTTAAATGAATTAGCGGAAAGACCTTTACTAATGAATTTTTATTTTTATTATTAGCGGGGATAACTCTGTTTGGAGATCGTCAGACTGAAGATCACTGAAGATCTGAAGGTCACGTATTTGATCCACGTTCACCGCACTTGGTTCAAGTTGATTAAGTCGACTAAGTTACGTAACTTGAATATTCTATCTAAGATTAGCGATTATTTCTTTTTAAAATTTCAATGAATTAGCGAAAATACCTTTACAGATGAATTTTCATTTTTAATGATAGCGGGGATAGCTTAGTTGGGAGTGCGTCGGACTGAAGATTTGAAGGTCACTTGTTCTTCAATTCACGTTCACCGCATCTGATTCAAGTTACATAAACCTTATTATTCAATCTAAAATTTGTGATTATTTCTTTTGAAAATTTCAATGCGGAAATACCTTTACTGATGAATTTTTATTTTTATTATTAGCGGGGATAGCTAACTTGGGAGACCGTCGAAGATCGGAAGGTAACGTTTTCTAGAATAAATTGACTATTCTATCTAAAATTAGTGATTATTTCTTTTTAAAATTTCATTGAATTAACAGAAATACCTCTACTTGTGAATTTTTATTTTATTTATTAGCAGGGATAGTTCAATTGTGTGAGGGCACTTGGTTCAAGTTAATTAAGTCAACTCAGTTGCATAACTTGACTATTCTATCTAAAATTAGTTATTATTTCTTTAAAAAAAATTTCAAAGAATTAACGGAAATACCTTTACCGATGAATTTTCATTTTTAAGGTTTGTAGGGATAGCTTAGTTGGGAGAGCGTCAGACTAAAGATATGAAGGTCACGTATTTGATTCACATTTACCGCACGTGGTTCAAGTTAATTAAATCGACTATGTTGCATAACTTAACTATTCTATCTAACATTGGTTATTATTTCCTTTTAAAATTTCAACGAATTAGCGGAAATACCTTTACTCATGAATTTTCATTTTTAATGTTAGCGGGAATAGCTCAGTTGGGAGAGCGTCAGACGGAAGATCTAACGGTCACGTGTTTGATCCACATTCACTACATCTCATTCAAGTTGCATAACCTTACTATTCAATATAAATTTAGTGATTATTTCTTTTTAAAATTTTAATGAATTAGCGAAAATTTATTTACTGTTGAATTTTCATTTTTAATGTTAGCGGGGATAGCTAAGCTGGGAGAGTGTTAGACTTAAGATCTGAAGGTCACGTGTTTGATCCACGTTCACCGCAGTTGGTTCTAGTTGATTAAGTTGACTAAGTTGCATTACATAGACTTATTCTATCTAAAATTAGTGATAATATTTTTTTAAATTTCAATGAATTAGCGAAAATACCCGGAAATACCTTTATTGATGAATTTGAGCATAAGACTGAAGAACTGAAGGTCACGTATTTCATTCACGTTCATTGCACTTAGTTCAAGTTGTTTAAGTCGACTAAGATGCATAACTTGACTACTCTATCTAAAATTATTTATTATTTCTTTTTAAAATTTCAATGATTTTTCAATTTTAATATCTGCAGTTGGGAGAGCGTCAGACTTAAGATCTAAAGGTCACGTGGATCGACTCTATCTAAAATTATTTATTATTTCTTTTTAAAATTTCAATGATTTTTCAATTTTAATATCTGCAGTTGGGAGAGCGTCAGACTTAAGATCTAAAGGTCACGTGTTCGATCCACGTTCACCACAACTAATTCAAGTTAAATAACTTTATTTGCTGAAATACCTGTACTTATGAATTTTTATTTTTATTATTAGTAGGGATAACTCAGTTGTGTGAGGGTCATAAGTTTTGAAGGTTGACTATTCTATCTAAAATTAGTTATTATTTCTTTTTAAAATTTCAATGAATTAGCAGAAATACCTTTACCGATGAATTTTAATTTTTAATGTTAGCGGGGATAGCTCAGTTGGGAGAGCGTCAGACTGAAGATTTGAAGGTCACGTGTTCGATCCACGTTCACCGCATTTGATTCAAGTTGTGCATATCATGAATTTTGACTTTTAAAGTTAGCGGGGATAGCTCAGTTATGAGAGTGTTAGACTTAAGATCTGAAGGTCACGTGTTTGATCCATGTTCACCGCACTTGGTTTAAGTTGACTAAGTTACGTAACTTGACTATTCAATATAAGATTAGTGATTATTTCTTTTTAAATTTTAAATGAATCAGTGAAAACACCTTTACGTGTTTGATCCAAGTTCACCGCACTTGGTTCTAGTTGATTAAGTTGACTAAGTTGCATAACAAATATTTTTTTAAATTTCAATGAATTAGCGAAAATACCCGAAAATACCTTTATTGATGAATTTGAGCATAAGACTGAAGAACTTAAGTCACGTATTTGATTCACGTTTATTGCACTTAGTTCAAGTTGTTTGCTGAAATACCTGTACTTATGAATTTTTATTTTTATTATTAGTAGGGATAGCTCAGTTGTGTGAGTGTCAGAAGTTTTGAAGGTTGACTATTCTATCTAAAATTAGTTATTATTTCTTTTTAAAATTTCAATGAATTAGCAAAAATACCTTTACTGATGAATTTTAATTTTTAATGTTAGCGGGGATAGCTCAGTTGGGAGAGCGTCAGACTGAAGATCTAAAGGTCACGTGTTCGAGCCACGTTCCCCGCATTTGATTCAAGCTGTGCATAACATGAATTTTCACTTTTAATGTTAGCGGGGATAGCTCAGTTGGGAGAGCGTTAGATTGAAGATTTCAAGGTCGGTCACGTGTTTGATCCGTTCAAGTTGATAAAGTCGACTAAGTTGACTTATTCTATCTAAAATTAGTGATTATTTATTTTTAAAATTTCAATGAATTAAAGGAAATACCATTACTGATGAATTTTCATTTTTAATGTTAGCGGGATAGCTCAGTTGGGCGACCGTCAAACTGAAGATTTGAAGGTCACATGTTCGATCACATTCATTGCATCTCATTCAAGTTGCATAACCTTACTATTCAATCTAAACTTTTAGTGATTATTGATTTTTAAAATTTCAATGAATTAGTGGAAATACCTTTACTGTTGAATTTTCATTTTTATTATTAGCGGGGATAGCTCTTTTGGGAGAGCGTCAGACTGAAGGTCACGTATTTTTTCAACGTTCATCAACTTGACTATTCAATTTTAATTTAGTGATTATTTCTTTTTAAAATTTCAATGAATTAAAGGAAATACCTTTACTAGTGAATTTTCATTTTTAATGTTAGCGGGGATAGCTCTGTTGTGAGAGTGTTAGACTGAAGATCTCAAGGTCACGTGTTTGATCCCCGTTCACTTGGTTCAAGTTGATTAAGTCGACTAAGTTGCATAACTTGACTACTGCACTTGGTTCAATTGATTAAGTCGACTAAGTTGCATAACTTGACTTATTCTATCTAAAATTAGTGATTATTTCTTTTTAAAATTTCAATGAATTAAAGGAAACATTTTTATTGATGAATTTTCAATTTTATTGTAACCGAGGATAGCTAAGTTGGGAAAGCAGAAGTACCTTTACTAATGCATTTTCATTTTTTTTTATTATTGGGAATACCTCTGTTGGGAGAACGTCAGACTTAAGATCTGAAGGTCACGTGTTTCATCCACGTTCACCGCACTTGGTTCAAGATGATTAAGTTGACTAAGTTACGTAACTTGACTATTTAGTATAAGATTAGTGATTATTTCTTTTTAAAATTTAAATTACTTAGTGAAAATACCTTTACTGATCAATTTTCGTTTTTAATGATAGCGGGGATAGCTCATTTGGGAGAGCGTTAGACTGAAGATCACGTGTTCGATCGAAGTTCACTGCATCTCATTTAAGTTACATAATCTTATTATTCAATCTAAAATTAGTGATTATTTCGTTTTAAAATTTAAATGAATTAGCGGAAAATACCTTTACTGATGAATTTTTATTTTTATTATTAGAGGGGATAACTCAGTTGGGAGAGCGTCAAACTTAAGATCTAAAGGTCATGTTTTCGATCCACATCAACTACATCTGAATAAAATAGCTTAGTTGGGAGAGCGTTTCATATCCTGAAGATCGGAAGGTCACATGTTTGATCAACGTTCACCGCACTTGGTTCAAACTTGATGAAGTCGACTAAGTTGCATAACTTGATGATGGAAATACCTTTACTGATGAATTTTTATTTTTATGATTAGAGGGGATAACTCAGTTGGGAGAGCGTCAAACTTAAGATCTAAAGGTCATGTTTTCGATCCACATCAACTACATCTGAATAAAATAGTTTAGTTGGGAGAGCGTTTCATATCCTGAAGATCTGAAGGTCACATGTTTGATCAACGTTCACCGCACTTGGTTCAAACTTGATGAAGTCGACTAAGTTGCATAACTTGATGATGGAAATACCTTTACCAATGAATTTTCATTTTTATTATTAGCGGGGATAGCTCTGTTGGAAGAGCATCAGACTGAAGATCTGAAGGTCACGTGTTTGATCCAAGTTCACCGCACTTGGTTCAAGTTGATTAAGTCGACTAAGTTACGTAACTTGACTATTGAATATAAAAGTAGTGATTATTTCTTTTTTAAAATTTCAATGAATTAGCGAAAATACCTTTACTCATAAATTTTCTTTTTTAATGATTTTGCGCACTTGGTTCAAGGATTAAGTTTCATAACTTGACTATTCTATCTAAAATTAGTGAATATTTATTTTTAAAAATTTCAACCAACTAGCAGAAATACCATTACTTATGAATTTTTGTTTTTATTATTAGTGAGGATAGTTCAGTTGGGAGAGCGTTAGATTGAAGATTTGAAGGTCACGTGTTTGATCCACATTGACCGCACTTGGTTCAAGTTGCATAAGTCAATTAGATCTTGCATAACTTGACTATTCAATCTAAATTGAGTAATTATTTCTTTTTAAAATTTAAATGAATTAGCGGAAAGACCTTTACTAATGAATTTTTATTTTTATTATTAACGGGGATAACTCTGTTTGGAGAACGTCAGACTGAAGATCACTGAAGATCTGAAGGTCACGTATTTGATCCACGTTCACCGCACTTGGTTCAAGTTGATTAAGTCGACTAAGTTACGTAACTTGAATATTCTATCTAAGATTAGTGATTATTTCTTTTTAAAATTTCAATGAATTACCGAAAATACCTTTACAGATGAATTTTCATTTTTAATGATAGCGGGGATAGCTTAGTTGGGAGTGCGTCGGACTGAAGATTTGAAGGTCACTTGTTCTTCAATTCACGTTCACCGCATTTGATTCAAGTTACATAAACCTTATTATTCAATCTAAAATTTGTGATTATTTCTTTTGAAAATTTCAATGCGGAAATACCTTTACTGATGAATTTTTATTTTTATTATTAGCGGGGATAGCTAACTTGGGAGACCGTTGAAGATCGGAAGGTAACATTTTCTAGAATAAATTGACTATTCTATCTAAAATTAGTGATTATTTCTTTTTAAAATTTCATTGAATTAACAGAAATACCTCTACTTGTGAATTTTTATATTTAATTTTAGCGGGGATATCTCAGTTGGGAGAGCGTCAAACTAAAAATCTGAAGGTCACGTTATGGATTCACGTTCACCGCACTTGGTTCAAGTTGATTGAGTCGACTAAGTTTCAGAACTTGACTATTCTATCTAAAATTAGTTATTATTTCTTTGTAAAATTTCGATGAATTAGCGGACATAACTTTACTAAAGATTTTTCATTTTTAATGTATGCTGGTATAGCTTAGTTGGGAGAGCGTCAGACTTAAGATCTATAGGTCAATTGTTTGATCCACGTTCACCACACCTAATTCAAGTTACATAACCTAATAATTCAATATAAAATTAGTGATTATTTCTTTTTAAATTTTAATGAATTAGCTGAAATACCTTTACTGATGAATTTTCATTTTTAATGTTAGTGGGGATAGCTCAGTTGGGAGAGCGTTAGACTGAAGATTCAAAGGCCACGTGTTCGATCCACATTCACTGTACCTAGTTCAAGTTGCATAACCTTATAATTCAATCTAAAATACCTTTACTTATAAATTTTTATTTTATTTATTAGCAGGGATAGTTCAATTGTGTGAGGGCACTTGGTTCAAGTTAATTAAGTCAACTCAGTTGCATAACTTGACTATTCTATCTAAAATTAGTTATTATTTGTTTCTAAAATTTCAAAGAATTAGCGGAAATACCTTTACCGATGAATTTTCATTTTTAAGGTTTGTAGGGATAGCTCAGTTGGGAGAGCGTCAGACTAAAGATATGAAGGTCACGTATTTGATTCACATTTACCGCACTTGGTTCAAGTTAATTAAATCGACTATGTTGCATAACTTAACTATTCTATCTAACATTGGTTATTATTTCCTTTTAAAATTTCAATGAATTAGCGGAAATACCTTTACTCATGAATTTTCATTTTTAATGTTAGCGGGAATAGCTCAGTTGGGAGAGCGTCAGACGGAAGATCTAACGGTCACGTGTTTGATCCACGTTCACTACATCTCATTCAAGTTGCATAACCTTACTATTCAATATAAATTTAGTGATTATTTCTTTTTAAAATTTTAATGAATTAGCGAAAATTTATTTACTGTTGAATTTTCATTTTTAATGTTAGCGGGGATAGCTAAGCTGGGAGAGTGTTGACTTAAGATCTGAAAGTCACATGTTTGATCCACGTTCACCGCACTTGGTTCTAGTTGATTAAGTTGACTAAGTTGCATTACATAGACTTATTCTATCTAAAATTAGTGATAATATTTTTTTAAATTTCAATGAATTAGTGAAAATACCCGAAAATACCTTTATTGATGAATTTGAGCATAAGACTGAAGAACTGAAGGTCACGTATTTCATTCACGTTCATTGCACTTAGTTCAAGTTGTTTAAGTCGACTAAGATGCATAACTTGACTACTCTATCTAAAATTATTTATTATTTCTTTTTAAAATTTCAATGATTTTTCAATTTTAATATCTGCAGTTGGGAGAGCGTCAGACTTAAGATCTAAAGGTCACGTGTTCGATCCACGTTCACCACAACTAATTCAAGTTAAATAACCTTATTTGCTGAAATACCTGTACTTATGAATTTTTATTTTTATTATTAGTAGGGATAGCTCAGTTGTGTGAGGGTCATAAGTTTTGAAGGTTGACTATTCTATCTAAAATTAGTTATTATTTCTTTTTAAAATTTCAATGAATTAGCAGAAGTACCTTTACCGATGAATTTTAATTTTTAATGTTAGCGGGGATAGCTCAGTTGGGAGAGCGTCAGACTGAAGATCTGAAGGTCACGTGTTCGATCCACATTCACCGCATTTCATTCAAGTTGTGCATAACATGAATTTTCACTTTTAAAGTTAGCGGGGATAGCTCAGTTATGAGAGTGTTGGACTTAAGATCTCAAGGTCACTTGACTATCTAAAATTAGATTATTTCTTTTTAAAATTTCAATGAATTAAAGGAAACATCTTTATTGATGAATTTTCAATTTTATTGTAACCGGGATAGCTAAGTTGGGAAAGCAAAAGTACCTTTACTAATGAATTTTCATTTTTTTTTAATTATTGGGAATACATCTGTTGGGAGAACGTCAGACCTAAGATCTGAAGGTCACGTGTTTGATCCACGTTCACCGCACTTGGTTCAAGTTGATTAAGTTGACTAAGTTACGTAACTTGACTATTCAATATAAGATTAGTGATTATTTCTTTTTAAATTTTAAATGAATAAGTGAAAACACCTTTACTGATCACGTTCACCGCACTTGGTTCAAGTTGATTAAGTTGACTAAGTTTCGTAACTTGACTATTCAATATAAGATTAGTGATTATTTCTTTTTAAATTTTTAATGAATCAGTGAAAACACCTTTACTGATCAATTTTCGTTTTTAATGATAGCGGGGATAGCTAAGTTGAGAGAGTGTTAGACTTAAGATCTGAAGGTACGTGTTTGATCCAAGTTCACCGCACTTGGTTCTAGTTGATTAAGTTGACTAAGTTGCATAACATGACTTATTCTAGCTAAAATTAGTGATAATATTTTTTTTAAATTTCAATGAATTAGCGAAAATACCCGGAAATACCTTTATTGATGAATTTGAGCATAAGACTGAAGAACTTAAGTCACGTAATTGATTCAGGTTTATTGCACTTAGTTCAAGTTGTTTGCTGAAATACCTGTACTTATGAATTTTTATTTTTATTATTAGTAGGGATAGCTCAGTTGTGTGAGTGTCAGAAGTTTTGAAGGTTGACTATTCTATCTAAAATTAGTTATTATTTCTTTTTAAAATTTCAATGAATTAGCAAAAATACCTTTACTGATGAATTTTAATTTTTAATGTTAGCGGGGATAGCTCAGTTGGGAGAGCGTCAGACTGAAGATCTAAAGGTCACGTGTTCGATCACATTCATTGCATCTCATTCAAGTTGCATAACCTTACTATTCAATCTAAACTTTTAGTGATTATTTATTTTTAAAATTTCAATGAATTAGTGGAAATACCTTTACTGTTGAATTTTCATTTTTAATGTTAGCGGGGATAGCTCAGTTGGGCGACTGTCAAACTGAAGATTTGAAGGTCACATGTTCGATCACATTCATTGCATCTCATTCAAGTTGCATAACCTTACTATTCAATCTAAACTTTTAGTGATTATTTATTTTTAAAATTTCAATGAATTAGTGGAAATACCTTTACTGTTGAATTTTCATTTTTATTATTAGCGGGGATAGCTCTTTTGGGAGAGCGTCAGACTGAAGGTCACGTATTTTTTCCACGTTCATCAACTTGACTATTCAATTTTAATTTAGTGATTATTTCTTTTTAAAATTTCAATGAATTAAAGGAAATACCTTTACTGATGAATTTTCATTTTTAATGTTAGCGGGGATAGCTCAGTTGTGAGAGTGTTAGACTGAAGATCTCAAGGTCACGTGTTTGATCCACGTTCACTTGGTTCAAGTTGATTAAGTCGACTAAGTTGCATAACTTGACTACTGCACTTGGTTCAACTTGATTAAGTAGACTAAGTTGCATAACTTGACTACTGCACTTGGTTCAATTGATTAAGTCGACTAAGTTGCATAACTTGACTTATTCTATCTAAAATTAGTGATTATTTCTTTTTAAAATTTCAATGAATTAAAGGAAACATTTTTATTGATGAATTTTCAATTTTATTGTAACCGAGGATAGCTAAGTTGGGAAAGCAGAAGTACCTTTACTAATGAATTTTCATTTTTTTTTATTATTGGGAATACCTCTGTTGGGAGAACGTCAGACTTAAGATCTGAAGGTCACGTGTTTCATCCACGTTCACCGCACTTGGTTCAAGATGATTAAGTTGACTAAGTTACGTAACTTGACTATTTAGTATAAGATTAGTGATTATTTCTTTTTAAAATTTAAATTAATTAGTGAAAATACCTTTACTGATCAATTTTCGTTTTTAATGATAGCGAGGATAGCTCAGTTGGGAGAGCGTTAGACTGAAGATCACGTGTTTGATCCATGTTCATCGCACCTGAATCATGTTGCATATGTGGCAAAACCTTACTCTTCCATCTTAAATTAGTTATTATCTCTTTTTAAAATTTCAATGAATTGAATTGTCATTTTTAATATTAACGGGGATAGTTCAGTTGGGAGAGCGTTAGACTAAAGATCTGAAGATCACGTGTTTGATCCATATTCATCGCACCTGAATCATGTTGCATACGTGGCAAAACCTTACTATTCCATCTTAAATTAGTTATTATTTCTTTTTAAAATTTCAATGAAGTAGGGGAAATACCTTTACTTATGAATTTTTATTTTTATTATTAGCTTGGATAACTCAGTTGCGAGAGCGTTAGACTGAAGATCTAAAGGTCATGTGTTTGATCCACGTTCACCGCACTAGGTTCAAGTTGCATAAGGTGATTAAGTTGCATAACTTGCCTATTCGTGTTTGATCCATGTTCACCGCACTAGGTTCAAGTTGCATAACTTGACTATTCATTTTAAGAAGATGAAGCATGATTTATACTCCTTTGAATGTACCTAACAATCCTTGAACTAATATATCTATGAATTTTTTTCAAATGGAAAAACTGAGCAGTGACTATTATTTCTAAGAATATTAAGTCATGAACTATTATTTCTAAGAATATTAAGTCTTGAGACGAATGTTTGCCATTTGTAGAGTTTGCATGTAATAGAGAAATTCATAGTACCACTCATTGTTCTCCTTTTGAAGTTGCTTATGGATTTAATCAACTTACACCTCTTGATTTGCTTCCTATTCTTTCTAATATTTTTGTGAGTGAAACAACCACAAGTAAGGTAGACTTGATCAAAACATTGCTCAAAGAGGTGAATGAGAGAATTGAGAAACAAAATTTCAAAGTTGTTTCAAGAATTAACAATGGACGGAAGGCAATCATTTTTCAATCCGGTAACTTGGTTTGGATACATTTTCGCAAGGAGCGATTTCCATCTCAAAGGAAGACAAAATTACATCCAAGAGGGGATGACCCTTATCAAGTCCTTGAAAGAATTAATAACAATGCATATAAAATTAATCTTCCTAGAGAATTGTCAGTACATTCTACTTTCAATGTTGCTGACTTGAGTCCTTTTGATGTAGGTGATGATTTTTCTGATTCGAGGATGAATCCTTTTGAAGAGGGGGATGATGATAAGAATCATGGTGTTCTAAATGTTCCAACTGGACCTATTACACGACCCAAGACAAAGAACATTCAACAAGCATTCATTCTTCATCTAAAAAATTTGATAGGCTCGGTTCAACCATCATTTCATGTGTTACAAGCTGATTCGATTGAAGAAGGACCATTTGCTGCTTCAAAAGTTAATATTTGCACGGTTGAAGTAGCGGATGAAGTTGCAAGCATCATGAGTTGTTAGAAAACTTTATTTATCAGTTTAATTTCATAAAGTTTGTATGTAAGGGTCTAATTGACTTCATCTTTTGTGGAGATTCAAGGGGATCGAGATTAAATCATAACCACTAACTTCTTTTGTGGGAGACTATAAATACCCACAAATTATTATGTAAAAAGCAGATTTGTGAGGAATGAAATTGATCTCTCAAGCTGAGACGTTCCCCTTAGAAATTCGAGCATCATCTTTGTCATTTCTAAGTTTCATACAATTCTTGTGGTAGATTGTATCTAAGTCATTCAATCAAGCCTCGATCAAGTTAGATTGCGGAGTGACTCAATTTAGAACAAGGTTCCAACTCTTGCTTCTAGATCTTTGATCTTAGGAGGTAATCTAATTCTAGCCTTATTTGTTGGTTGATCCGAATTTTGTATGAGGAGGTGTTAATTTTTTTGATTCAAGGGTTCTTACTCCAACAAAAGCTTGGATAGTTGGGCTGAGGATGAGGGTTTTCTTATCATCCTTCAAGGGGATCTTCTATCCCCATGACTTACTCTGATGTGGTCGTTCTTTTATCCCCGACGACATGTCTAATTGTCGAGATTGGTAAGGTGAGTTTGTAAGCCATCTGTTGGGTTCTTTGTTAGATAAATCCTTTAGGTTAAAAGTCATCCCTATTTTTAGTTAGGGCCACACAAGTAAGTGAGTGGAATGGCCATGTCGAACGTAATGAGTTTAATTGAGTTACCACTCATTTCTATTTTTAGGATATAGTTTTTATTTAAATATGCTAATGGAATGAGAAACAAATCATTGGATCTTCAACAAAATCTTAAATACGTCTATCTCTCTTGTGTTTTTCCTATTTTTTCTTCTTCCAACGGCTTGTTCTTCTTGATATCTCGAAATGCCTTTATTGTCCAAGAGCTTCAATCAACACTGGAGGGTTACTTCTGTAACAACTCTAAAGACGCTCAAGATCACAACGAGCTAGATAAAACAACCCTAGAACTTTGAATTGAATAACTTGAGTTTTACTTTTGATAGGACCTCTCTTCTTATCTCATGTTTGCTTTAGTTTTAAAAGTTAATATTAATTTGTCGAACACGACACAACTTACATAAAACATGAAAACCATACCAAAATAAATTTTAACAAGGGGTTCCATGGTGCAGTGGTTAGCACTTTGGACGTTGAATCCAACGACTTGGGTTCAACTCCGGTAGGATCTTTAAGCAATCCAAAGCACTTTGGACTTTGACTATCAATTATAGTTGAATGTTAGTAAAGCCCCTGAATTCAAATAAAAATTGTAAATAATATTGAGGAGCTTAAATTAGAGAATGAATTTGATGAAACATGATATAAAAAGATGTTCTTTTGATGCTAAAATGGATGATAATTAAATTTCTTGATGATAATTAAATTTAAATTGAGCATGATTGTTGTGAAAAAGACTCAAAGAAAATAAAAAGTTAACTATAGGTAAAAATTATTTTGCAAGAACTTGGTGCTTCTAAAAAAGTGAAGGTGCTAAATATTATGATAGAGCTTGGTAAGGCTTCTATTAAAAAGTTAACTATAGGTGCTCAAAAATTATTTTGCAAGAACTTGGTAAGGCTTCTATTAAAAAGTTAAGGTGCTCAAAAATTAGATAAAATAATTGAAGCAGGTAAGCCATGTGGTGATAAAGGAGGATTAGGCTATATTGATGAATGCTCTACTCGTTCAAGTTCTAAAATAATATTTGTTAAAGCATCCCCATTATGTCTAAGCCTAACACATGTAAATTTGTATCTTAGTATGATATATGATAAATCTAGATTTGTTCCTATATGTCATTATTGTGGTGTTGAAGGTCATATTACACCTAATTTCTTTAAATTGAAAAATTCTCAAAAAATTCCTTAAGAAGAAAATTTTCTCAAAATATAAAATTTAACAATGTTGTAAGAAATAATTTTTCTATTGAAAATAGAATACATAAACTTAGTCCAAGAAATAGATTTGTGCATGATGTTATTTGTTTCTCACGTGGTATGTTTTTTAATATGAATGCAAACATGATTCCTAAATTTGTGAAGACTAACTTGTTAGGACCTAAACAAGTATTGGTACCAAGAGGTCAATTTTGAATATCTTTGTTTTTTGGGTTTATTTGAAAGCCTCCAAGAAAAATAAGTGGTATTTGGATAGTGGTTGCTCAAGACACATGACGGGAAACCAATCCAAGTTTGTGAGTCTTTCCGAGAAGGATGGTGGCTTAGTAACTTTTGGCGACAACAACAAGGGTAAAATAATTGGTAAGGGTACTATAGGTAATGACTCTTGTACTCTCATTGAAAATGTACTTTTAGTTGACGGTTTAAAGCATGACTTACTTAGCATTAGTCAATTATGTGATAAAGGTTTTAGAGTTATATTTGATAAAAATAATTGCATAATAGAAAATGTTAGTGATAGAAAAATGTTCTTTGTTGGAAATAGAGATGATAATGTATACATTATTGATTTAAATGACTGTCCTACAAATGATAAATGTCTTTCGGCTTTGCATGATAACTCTTGGTTATGGCATACAAGATTAGGACATGCTAGTATGCACTTGATTTCAAATATCTCAAAAAATTCATTAGTTAGAGGTCTTCCAAAATTTAAATTTGAAAAACATAAAATCTGTGATGCTTTTTAAATGGGTAAGCAAACCAAATCCTCTTTCAAATCTAAAAATGTGATTTCTACTACTAGACCTCTTCAACTATTACATATGGACTTATTTGGCCCTTCTAAAATAGCTAGCTATGGTTGTGATACCTCTTCAACTATTACATATGTTCTTATTTGGCCCTTCTAAAATAGCTAGCTATGGAGGGAATTACTATGTCTTTGTGATAGTTGATTTTTGGAGATTTACTTGGGTTTTGATGATAAAACATAAAAATGATGTTTTGAAAAGATTTGTTAGTTTTGTAAAAAGAGTTCAAAGTGAAAAAGGTTTTTTAATTACTAAAATTAGGAGTGACCATAGAGGAGAATTCTATAGTGTAGCATTTGAAATTTTTTGTGAAAATGGTTTTTATCATGACTTCTCCTCTCCAAGGACTCCTCAACAAAACAGTGTGGTTGAAAGCAAAATCGTACTTTACAAGAATTTGCTAGATCAATGTTAAATGAATATGATTTACCTAAATATTTTTGGGCGAAAAGCTGTTAATACCACCTGTTATGTTTCAAATAGAGTTTTAATTCGACCCTCTTTAGATAAAACTCCTTATGAACATTGGCATAATAAAATTCCAAATCTTTGGTATTTCAAAGTTTTTGGTTGCAAATGTTTTATTTTTAACAACAAAGAAAAGCGGAGAAAATTTGATTCTAAGATAGATATTGGTATTTTTCTTGGTTATTCATCTACTAGTGAAGCTTATAGAGTTTTCAATGAGAGAACTTTAGTTATTGAAAGAATATATGTATGTGGTATTTGATGAATCTTGTAATAATACTTCTAATGAGTCTATTTGTAATGATGATTTAGAAAGAAATTTTGGAGATTTACTTGTCAGTGACGAACAAAAAGAAACTGTTTCAAGTAAAGAAGAAGTGAGCTTAAATGAAAAGAAGGAAGAAGGTTTTTCAACAGTGCCAAAAGAATGGAGGTATGCCTCATCTCATCCCAAGGACTTGATTATTGGTGATCCCGAACAAGTTGTGAAAACTTGTTCCTATATTAATCTATTTAATAATCTTGCTTTTGTTTCTCAAATTGAACCAAAAAGTCTTAAGGATGCCGAAAATCATGAGTTTTGGATTTTAGCTATGCAAGAAGAACTAAATCAATTTGAAAGGAACAAAATTTGGGAATTAGTCCCTAGGCCCTCTAATGTTTCCATTATTGGAACCAAATGGAATTTTAGAAATAAAATTGATGAAAATGGGAATATCATTAGAAATAAAGCTAGACTTGTAGCTCAAGGTTATTGTCAAGAGGAAGGTATAGACTATGAAGAAACTTTTGCACCTGTTGCTAGATTAGAAGCTATTAGAATGTTACTTGCTTTTGCTTCTTACAAAAAAAAATTATATTGTATCAAATGAATGTGAGAAGTGCATTCTTAAATGGTTATATTATGGAGGAAGTTTATGTAAAACAACCTCTCGGATTGAAAATTTTGATTTTCCACATCATGTCTATAAGTTGAAAAAAGCTCTTTATGACTTAAAACAAGCTCCAAGAGCTTGGTACGATAGACTTAGTAATTTTTTTATTGAGAATGATTTCAAAATGGGTAAGCTCGACACTACTTTCCTTATTAAAATGAAAGAAAAATATATGCTATTAGTGCAAATATATATGTAGATGATATTAGCATATAGTGCAAATATATATGTAGATGATATTATATTTGGTTCTACTAATCCTTCTTTAAGAATTTTCTAAATGTATGCCTAATGAATTTGAGATGAGTATGATGGGAGAGGTCAGTTTCTACTTCAAATCAAACAACTCAAAAATGGTATCTTCATAAATCAAGAGAAATACATCAAGGATTTACTCAAAAGGTTCAAGTTCAATGAAGGTAAGATTGCAAAAACTCCAATGAGCACATCTACTAAGCTTGACAAAGATGAAAAAGGTAAATATGTAGATATAAAATGTTATCGAGGTATGATTGAATTTTTACTCTACTTGACTGCTAGTATACCTGATATTATGTTTAGTGTATGTCTTTGTGCTAGGTTTCAATCTTGTCCGAAGGAATCTCATTTAGATGTAGTTAAAAAGAATATTTAAATATTTGCTTGGGACTATTAATTTAGGATTGTGGTATCCTAGAAATGTTAGTTTAAATTCGTAGGATATTGATGCTGATTTTGCTGGAAATTTACTTGGTCTAAAAGTACTAGTGGAACTTGTCAATTTCTTGGTAGTTCATTAGTTTCTTTGTTTAGTAAAAAGCAAAGTTCGGTTGCCTTATCTACTACCGAAGCAGAATATATTGTGGTGGCTAGTTGTTGTGCTCAAATTCTTTGGATGAAACAAACTTTTTGTGATTTTGGATTAAAATTCGATAGTGTGCCCATATTTTGTGATAAAACTATACTATTAATTTAACAAAAAATCTTGTCAAATATAGGGGGAGAATACGGAGTGAATTTCAAATTTATGATGATATATTAGAATGTTTGTGATGATGCATAGATATTATTATTTGGACATGTGATTATTTTAAGTTTTATTATTTGGACATGTGCATTCTTTTAAAGTTTTATGGTTTTATGGATTTCATACTATTTTTCTTGAAATGGTTTTTCATCATCAAAAAAATGGGGGAAAATTGCTGGCTTTTTGGTCCTTAATCTTAAATTGATTAATTTTAATTAATTAATTAATCGATGTTTTGATGATAACAAACTACGTTCAATTATTAACAATTTTCAGTATTTTGTCGACAGTGTAAAGTTGGGAATAACGATTTCAACGTCTTTTTTGTTCATTCAAATTAGAGCTAAAACGAAGAAGTTCGAAACAAGATACCCGACGACGTGATAATGTGGCGGCAAAATTGACATCATGGACCAATCGAAGTATGACATTTGTAACTTTGGTACCGTAACAAATGGTGAAGTTTTCAATTACTTTTAAAAGTTTTCATTGAATTTAAAATGTTTTAATATTTATTTAAAATAATATATATATATATAAATAAATAATTAAATAAATAAAACATGTGGTCCATAGTTTTTCATGATAAATTTAAAATATATATATATATTATTATGGTGGTCCACACTTCCGTTCACGTTTTAGTGGTCTGTATCAATTTCTATTTTTACAACATGTTCACTATTTAAACTCATCACTTCCTCATATTTCTGAACACGACACACAACTTCCATAGTTTCTTGAATCTAAATATTTTTAAAGCCTCCATTGTTTCTCTCTCCAAAGCTTCCAATTTTATTTCTTGTTCATCTTATTCTTGAGATAAATATTTATTATATTTTGAAAAAATAGTTGTGAGGTGAGCGATCAAATTGTAAATCTACTCTTTTAGAGAGTCTGGTGTGTTTCTACTGTTTCTACAAAATTCAGACAATTGCACCAGTTTGATCCTGAGTCGTGGAAATGATTGAGTTTGCTCTTGAACTCGTAAAAAGAGCGGTGTAGCGGCTGGGCTCTGATCCGAGGAAAGAATTGAGAAAGGTTTATTCAAATTCTCGAGAGGCGCTTGGGGAGTGGAGTAGGTCGAGTTTGACCGAACCACTATAAAACTACGGTGTTATATTTTCTAACCTTTTCCATCTAAATTCTAATTGTTATTAAGTTTTATTGCCTGTTCTAAGTTTTTTTTTATAATTGTTCATCTAGTTTATTGTATCAATCATCATATTCTATTTATTTAAAAAAAAATTGATAATTAGAAAATTTTAATCACGTTTAAATTATTTTATTGTTGAAACCCTATTCACCCCTCTAGGGTCCATATCGATTCAACAAGCTTGGGGTGTTGCTCATCTCAGCCATGATGGCGTTCGACAAGAGAGACCTTGGAAACAACCGGTAACAGTTATACTGGATTATCACATTATCCATTTGAATAACCTAAATCCCACTAAACCGGAATCCCACTTTTGTATTGTCCATAAGATGCATTGCTGCAAACATAACTCTAAGGTCCTCTGAACAAGTTCCAGTAGCCTTCAAGCATTGTTCTACATCAAATATAATTTTTTCTAATTCCTTGCATCCCGATTCCCATTGAAGGCTTTGGGTTCTTGGATTTTCTTTTTGTTTAAGCCCAACATGAACTTGACTTGGGGTGTGGCTCTCTACGGCTTGCCTTGTCAAATTCACTCGGGTGCTCATCTCAACCATGATGGCGTTCAACAAGAGAGACCTTGGAAACGACCGGTAACAGTTATACTAAATTATCACATCCATTTGAATCACCTCAACCCCATTTGTTGAACTTGAACCTAATATCTATAACATAATACTAACAAAGGTATAAAGTTAGTTCATAATGTTTGGAAGATTGAGTAAGAAGTATGATGATTCATTTTGGGTTGTCAAAGACATTTTTTTGTTTTCGGAGAATTGAAACAAACTTGATGCTAAAGTTGTAAAGTGCTACTTCTTAGGTTATGGTTCTAACATGTTTTCATATAGATTTTTCTTTGGTTTAACACGTTTACCAACCATGTGATCCAAACAACATAAGTACATAAACCATGATTTAGCAACAAACTGATCAAAGATTCCGTACTTAAGTCTCAAAACCTCATAACCAAGACCCTCATAACAAAATCAATAATGTTATGCCTTATGGTTATGTTTAAAGCGTTGTACACTAGCTTTAGCTATGGACAAGATCAAGAGTTTACAAGTAGGCTTCTTAATGAGTATTTTATATTCAATCTAGTCCTTTACTATTTTTTTAGTTAATGACATGACGTTTGTCAAGGATTGAAGCAATCTAGCTCAGACGGTCATAAAGACAGCCTAGGTTCGAGAGTCTTTACCAGTTTTTGTGTCTTTTGTCTCAACTCCATATATTGTAAACCTTTTTTTTTAAAAAAATGTTAAACTTAAAGTTATATTTTTTAATATAAATATGAAGGTATCTTATATGCTTTTTTTTAGTCTTCTTTGTTTTTAAAAGCAAAAGATTTTTAAAATTTTTTATCCTTTATGCATCAACCCACATCGTGATTCGTGCTTCAAATAGCTAAAAAATCGAGTCATTATAGATTGGAATCATAGTAGGTTTTAGGTCCGGTAGAATTGTCTAGATTTAATATTTAATAATAATTTTAATTATTTCATTTGCAATTTAATATTATCCATTGTGTAAACCATTCAAGGTTATTAATGTAATCTTGAATAGTACGTAGTTGACATGTAGAAGGATAATGTTCAAATAATAACTTAAAAGGTCTATAGTATATCAAAGATGTTGGCTGTCTTATCCGGGTAACACTATTGATACGACTAACTTTGTAATTGCTACAAATGATTTGATCCAAATATTTTATGTGGAGACATATGAATGGAGGTATCATATACAATAAGTTTGAATAAGACTAGACTATGAAATATTTTTTCTTCTCTTTGTAAATTCGTTAATTGAGAAGATTAGTATTTCACACGAAAATCATTGCGACTTGATCGTAAAATCTTGAGTGAGTTATGAATTCTTCCCTATAGGTTTGTCTTTGATTTTCATGAGTTAAAATTACTTTTGCAACCAATTCAATATGCCTACTGGTGTGGGAATTGACGAAATAGAGAGCTTGGAACTTAATTTCCCGATATAGAATTTACTCCTATAAAATATATGGTAAGTAGATTTTGGGATTTGAACAATGGTTCATCACCCTCTGAAAGACCCAAGATGGACTTGGTTTATGATTGGTTCATAAGCAATGGTTTATTTGAGAATTAATGGTAGTAAAGCAAAAACATATAATTATTGGGGTAAAAACAGACTTTTGACCCGCTGTAATTATGAACCGATCACCAAGGATTGACTTGGTTGTAATGATTATATCAATGGACACAACTTGTTCTACCGTTCATTATCAATAGTGAAATTATCTACAGTATACGAATGAAAAATTGATTGAGTTTAATTTATTAACTTTGTATTATCAAAGCTTATAATATCACGACCCGATTTTCACCTCGAGTTGCGACTAATTCAAAGCTTGAAAACTTAAATGATAAAGTATAACAGCACGGTAAAAAATTTTATGTTTAAAACTAAACATAAATACATTTTATTTACAAATTCGAAGTGGAATTTGAATGCATTGGGTTGGGCAAGTCAAACAACATAAATCAATAAAATAGTTGAAAACTGTGTGGCTTTGTAGTGCACTTGCTCTAGATTTTCTTCCACCCTCCAACTCCTACTTGTCATCCTAAAAATATGAGAAAATTGGAATGAGTACAAAGACTCAGTAAGTAGCCTATAGGCTCTTAATCGTATCTTTAGCGTATGCTAGGGTATCATATTCTTTTTTATAACGTACTTGTTCTTATCATGGTCTAACCCAAGGACCTTTGTCCTGAGTTCAGAGTTTTTAACCTTTGTTTGTAATTCTTAATTTTAGTTCTTGTCCTTTTTTTAGTTCTTATTCTTGGTTCTTGAGTGGTACCTAGAAATCTTCATATCTTAGGAGAACTTTGAGCTTGTATAATGCTACTTTAGGACATGAGTGTGTGGTTTACTCGTTTCATGGCCTTAGGGTAGCATATTGATTACTTTAAAATCAAAGCTATCAAAAACTTATATTGCAGTAACATCGTGTTTACTTTAAAACTAAGAGTTGACCTAGAGTTCATCTTGAGTTAGGTAGCCTCTTAATTTCTTGAAAACAAAGTGCTTTCCTAAAAGCTTATCATCAGAATCTTGAGTTAGGTAGCCTCTTAGTTTCTTGAAAACCAAGTGCTATCCTAAAAGCTTATCATGAGAATCTTGAGTTAGGTAGCCTCTTAGTTTCTTGAAAACTAAGTGTTATCCTAAAAGTTTATCATCATGAGGTAGCACCATGTTCAAAAGAAAATCAAAAGAGTTACAAAAAACATTGAAAATGAGATTTGCTCAAACATTTCAAATTTTTTTGGACCGGAGAACAACATATTGTTCATTTACCATTTCAAAAAAGGTTCATTTAAACAACATATGAAATCGGAATTTTGGCAAATTCAAATTTTCTAAAAGGATAAATATAAAATAGCATTTAATGTAACGTTTGGAAAATACTAGTGGAACGTCATGCCATTTGGACTAAAAAACGCTCCATCTGAAATTCAGAAAATTATGAATGATATTTTCAACCCATTTCAAAGTTTTTCAATAGTTTATATTCATGATGTGTTGATATTTTCTAAACCGATTGATCAATACTTTAAACATCTCCATGCATTCATTGAAGTAATCAAAAGAAATTGGCTAGTTGTGTCCACACCGAAAATAAAATTATTTCAAATTCAAATCCTCGATTTGAAATTTATTTGGCCTTGTAAACCACATCCATAGGCCTATTGAGTTTGCCTCAAACTTTCTTAATGAAAGAATGGAGAAAAGCCAACTTCAAAAGTTTTGTAGGTTATCTCAATTATGTATCTGATTTCCTTCAAGATATCAAGCCCATTTAAAAACGTCTTTATGAGCATCTTCAAAAGAATACAAAGTCTTGATCGGTAAGGTATACATCCAAAATTAAAAAAAAATCAAATAATTAGTCATATAAAGTCCCAAGTCTTATCGACCCAAAAGCATAGTTTAAAGTGGAATCTGACGCATATGGTATCGGATATGGAGGAATCCTAAAGTTGTCAAAAGACGGAAGAGAATCAATTATCATATTTCATTCGGAAGTCTTGAATTATACCATAAATTGAACTCTGTATACATAAATTTCTAGGAAATTTAATTAAACAAACTATTAAAATGGATTGAAGATCATTGAAAAGAGTCTTTTGAACAATCTTGTCTCAAACAAAAAAATTGATGCTATTCGCCTCTATGTTGTGACCTCCGGTTGCAACTCCATCGAGGCTTTCTGCCTCTACTCCTTCAACGGAATCTTCTATTCCTACGACCTACTCTGATGCAATCGTTCCAAATTAGTTTGTACCGAAGCACGAAATAAAAAATCATTTTGAAAAACCTTCTCAAATTGTAGAATTTTCAGTTGAGCTTGAGTATGATGATCACAACATTATCGAGATCATCAAAAAGGCATATCCATGAGGTTTATTTTTCATACCTGAAAAAACTCAAAAACTCGTAGATATTACAATTTTATCCTTGTCGACACCAAATCGGTGGAGATTACTCGCATCCCAAATTGGGATGATCCTTAAAAAAAACTTATTCTAAGCTAATAATCTTCAAAGTCATGAACCTGACATATTGGAATCAAGATCTGTACAAGGAGAAGACTCTTTCAAAAACCTTCATCATCATCTGATACTAAGATTAAGATTACGAGCATTCTTGATTCACTCAATTCTTCCAAAATGTTTACAAAAATCAATTACCCATTCTAGCTAAAACAAGGATGGTCTCATAGAAAAGAAACATTTAAAATATCTGTCCCTACATCTTCAAAACCCTTTTTCCTGTTCAAATGTGCTTTTGCCATTTATTTCCAAATTCCTTCCATTCCTTCCTGAAATTTCAAGCTCTTAAAAAAAGGGTTAATTCAAACAAACATTTCAAATATTAAAAATCAAAGGGTGGGAAATATATATTTACACCAATGCAACAACAAAAGTAGTTTAGGAAATTTTTAGAAAACTACCCCCGGTCAAAGAGAGAGAAAACACTGAATTCTCAACTCAATGTCTTGGCTATTTGCAGCTTTAGCTCAAACATCTTGGGAAGCTGATTGATTTTTATTAAACTATTAAAAGTAGAAAGAGAAATAGAAAACATATAGCTTCACTGCCATTTTAATCAATTAGATGATCAACACTTTGCTGATTATTTTGATCTAATGGACCGAGATTGTCCTTAAACTATGCATCAAAAGACTGAATAGTCGATAAACAATTTCTATGAAAACAAAGTCTTGTACAAATATGAGAAGCAAAATAGAAATCCAAATCTATGGTTCAATGAAAGAGTTGTCGTCTCCTGAATGTTGCAGTCCCAGAATCATGTAGAGCATGGTTTTGCGGTGGCTATTTGCGATTATGGTCCTGGCAATAGGAGGACTTTCGTGGTAAGTCCGTTGGTAAACATTGGTGCCCGATCATGTGAAAGATGAAAAAAATGAGAAAGCAATTTTAGAGCATTTATGTAACGACCTTAAATTTTCACTTACCTACTGTCGCTACCTTTATCATCATCTATACTCATATTAAAAATTAAACATTTAAAATTTCATCATAAAACATAAACTTCCTCTTAAAACATTACCATGGACTTATATGTTCAAAAACATCCTTAAAACAACCAAACCAATACTAAATTAAATAAATAAACTTTAATTAACAATCATGATAGGGTGGCCCCACTATTGGGTTAGAGAATGCAGAGGCATGCAACTCATGACCTGGGGACCTTTCATTAAAAGTCATCGTAGGGGTGGCCTCCAATCCAAACAAAATTACATATGTATTCATTTACTTTCACGGAGTCATGTGGTGAGTACACAACAAACTATTCTTTCGTCTTTTACTAAAGAATATCGTGTATTCGCCGCTCCAAGCGGCATACACTAATTTTTTTAGGCTTCTCTCGTTTTAGCGGTACCAACATCAATTTTCGTTTAAAATAGTCTTTTGTTTCTTTTATTATATTTACAAGTATGTGTTTAATGTATATGGATTTCAACGAACTCTAAAATTTCATGTTATAATGTATGGTCTCACATGGATCTCAAAACATTTAAATCTTCTTCTCACCAATTAGGGTAACATTGGTCATAGGATCAAAACGAGCTAGATAAAACAGCTTTAGAACTTTAAATTTAATAACGAATAATTTGAGTTCAATAACCAATAATTTGGATTTGACTCTTGATACGACCTCTCTTCTTATCTCTAATATCAATTTATAGAACATGTAGAACATGACTCAACTGTCATAAAAACATGAAAATAATGCAAAACTGAATTTTAACAAGGGGTTCTATGGTGTAATGGTTAGCACTTTGGACCTTGATTCCAAGGACTTAGGTTCAACTTTCGGTAGGACCTTTTAATAAATCTAGATAGAAAGTCAAAATGGTTGATTTTTTTTTTTAGTTTTAGAAAAGAAGTTTTGATTTTTATTTGTAACAATGTGCACGTCTCATCTATAAATAAGACAATATGGGCAACATTTTGGGACAAGAATCTAGCGATGATAGTTCCTAAATCTTGAGAATGAAGCTTTGGATTTATGAGTTTCATTACTCTATAATGTCTTCTAATTCGAACTCAGTTAACCAATTGATTCAAAACTTGTTCCAATATGTTCTAAATATGACTACCTACAATTTTCATGAAAAAGCCCAAGGCTAAAAGTTTTCATAACTTAATTCCCCTATTTGGGCTCAATAGGTGAGGCCATAAGGATTTTTGAAATAGAATTCATGCCGTTCATCAAATTTCTCTATCCAAATCTATTCCAAAATGTTTTTGAGTATTCAAGGATCATTTTATTGGAACGAAACTATTAGAGTTCTAGAATTAGGAGAATCAAAGAATATTTTAAGCATGATATAGGTAATTCTTAGCTCATCCCTAGAGACTGTTTCGTTGGTTAAGGCCAATCCGATTTAGTTCCTATAGATGAGAGGGATGTTCATGAAGATGTCAAGGCATGAGAAGGTCTCTATCATGCTGCCTAAGAAACGCTCATTTTCACGTAAATTGTGCATCACACCCGAGAGCTTGGAGTAGGAAATTAGATGCCAACGTATAATTTTTTCCTTCAAAAACTCATCCATTAGCTTAAGTGGATGGAGAGGAGGAGAATTAATGAAGGAATAGGGGGCTTGATATGCCCTTGATCGTCCAACCAGTAAAAGTTTGAACGAGTTTGATCTAACTAAGAAAATGATTTTCAGCCATCTTTGATGACAAATATTTAGGTTACACTCTACGAGTGGCTGTGAGGATCACTTCTTTGAAATTCCATATATACGATCCATGAAAGATTTGAGGCCAAAAACTTACTCTACAAGGCGGCGGAATCTCATTTTTAGACCTATGGAGGCATTGAAATTCCATATATACGATCCATGAAAGATTTGAGGCCAAAAACTTACTCTACAAGGCGGCGGAAATCTCATTTTTAGACCTATGGAGGCATACAAAGTCGCATCTTCCTGCCCTACTAGAGGAAGAAGATTATGCAATGACTGATTCAATTAAACCAGCCGCATCACCCCTAAACCAGACAACTCTTACATTTTTGTTTAATTTTCCCTCATCGGAATAGATTGTCATAAAATTCTTTATGATTCTTGAAAGTAGATTGTGTCACAAGGAAGACATGAAAGCCCTTAACAAAGGTATCAGACTACGTCATGAGGGATGTATGAAACTTAAAACATAGGTTATCAGTGAGGAATACATGAAACCTCATACATAGGTCTGAATCGAGTTATTCATCTAAAATAAAACTGCACAAGTATTCCTTAAAAGTGTCTAAAGGAAAGAAATAAGTACAAGTACCAAGAACAACATGGAACTAAGTACAAATAAACAAGAACAAGAAATCGAGAACTAAGACTTAAAAACTCAGGACCTTAGAACCAAATATTTTAGGACAAAATTTAGAACCAAAGAACACGTAACAAAAATTTTTAGGACAAAATTTAGAACCGAAGAACTCAAAACCTTAGAACCTAAGTCCTTATGAAAAAAAAACTAAGAATTTAAGAAATTAGAACCTTGAACAAAGGTCCTCCATATAGAATCATGTACTTATAACTCATGATAAGAACCTAAGGCCAATAGTTTTCAGTATGTACGTCTTCCTTACCTTTGATTTAGAAACTTCTGTTGGTGATGACACTTCTTTGAAGGCTCCCTTAAAATCACCTTAACAATAAGGATAGTTTTTTTTTATGAACGTATTCAGTACGTACATCCCCATTACCTTTGATTTAGACACTTCTGTTGGTGATGAACACTCTGTCGAAGGCGGTCCTTCACTGGTTACTCGCGTTTGTGATGCTTTTATGAACATTTTCAGTATGTACGCGTACCCATTAACTTTGATTTTGACACGTCAGTTGGTGATGAATAATTCTTCGAAGGTGGTCGTTCTCTAGTTAAACACATTTTTGTGGCTCCCTTGGCTCATGGTCATCTTACATTTGTGATTCAACTCACCTGAACAATAAGAATAACATTTTGTATGAATATTTTTTGTATGTAATGTGCTGTTACCTTTTACTCAAACACTTCCATTAGTGATGAACACTTCTTCAAAGGTGGTCGTTCATCGTTTACTCACATTTTGGTTCATTTCCATAAAATCTTGAATAAAAAGAAAAAAGTATGGATTATGAACTAAAAAGATTTATGAATGAACTCTTTTATTAATGTTTAATTAACTCTCACATCCAAAGTAAGAATCATACTACTGGACCAAATGCCCTTAGAATGGATCTATCATTTTTAGTTGTTAGTCCATGTGTTTTTCTCCACCAAATGATTTGAAATGTATTCACATGTTTTATGCTTTAGAACTTAGTATTAGTGTCATGTTAATTTCACGTTGTCCGTCACACAGTAGAATTTATTTATTTATTTTTAAATTAGGCTTGTTTTCTTTCCATTTCTCTATGGATAGTTTCATGGTTTTTGAGAAAACATTTGAATATTAAGAAAAATTTCACAAAATTTTACAACAAACTAAAGTTTTTGAAAACTACTTTTATTTTTAATTTTAGTTTTCAAAACATAACTCTGTTTTTATATCTAATAATTTAACATTTCAAAAACCTGTAAACGAAAGAATCCTACATTGATAGATCTGTAATTTCATGTAGTCTTCATAAGTTTGCTGGCAACACTGCCTATTGTCGAGCTTGGTAATGTGAGTTTGTAACTCATCCGTTAGGGTTCTTGGAATGATTTTCTAGCTTTCCTTCAATGGAAGTTCCCCTCTTTTTAGCAATTTCGTCCAGGTTATTGTCTTAATCTATCTTACTTGATTTTCTTCACCTTCTACTATCAACAGCGGCTGAATTATGATTCTTCTTCATCCTTCTCTATTGTTTTTACATCAGCTGAACCCTTTGTTATGTGGTTTTTCCATTTCTCCTTCTTTTAGCTTTCTCGTCTGCCTTCTTTCCTTAATCTATCCTTCTTGGTCTTATTTTTCTTCTGCTGTCAATAACTGTTGAATTAGGGTTCTTCTTCATCCTTCTCTCTTGTTTTTACAACAGCAAAACTCTCTGTCGTGTGTGTTTTTTTCATTTTTCCCTTTGGCTGCTTTCTCTTTTTAGGAAACTCTTCCCCTTTTATATTGTTCATTTCTTCCTCTTTAGGGTTGAAAAGGAATAAGTCATCCACCTAGAAAGTTCCTATTTGGGTTGTCAATGACCCACGACACTTGCTGATTTGGATTATAATTTCCATGTCATACTTGAAAATTTTAATTTATCAAAGTATGATACAAATCACATTTCTTATATTTCTAATGCAACTTATTTTTCCCCCACCTTTCACCCTACACTTAAAACCAAGCCCTAGAAGAAAAATACACATTCCTCACTTTCGCCGTATTCTCCAACACTTCTAAGATGATTGTCATTTCTTTTACCATTGCTTATGTGACTTGGCTTCATAATTTATTTCCTTAACTTTCTCTTGTCATAATTTTTTTTTCTCCCACGGATCCTTCAAGGGAAGAGTATATAGGTTAACATATCTCCTCCCTTAACTCGACTCACTTGCTATCATCTTGAAGTTTTAAGTATTGCAACATTTGTAATGGCTTACTTAGTTAAACTCTTTTGTTAGCTGCCTGAAGTTTTCAGTATGGCTACATTTGGGATTGACTCTCTTGCCACTATCCTAAAATTTTCAATATGGCAAACACTTCTGATGGCGCCCTTAGCTTCACGAATCCTTCAAGGGATGACTATATAGGTTAACACTAATTCTCCTTAGCAAGCTCGACTCTCTTCCTAGCATCCTCCTGAAGTTTTCATTCTCCTTGAATAGCTAGTCTCTCTTGCTAGCATCCTAAAGTTTTCAGTATGGCCAAATTTGTGATGGACACTCTTGCTAGCATCCTTATGTTTTCAATATGGTTACATTTGTGATGCCTCACTTAGCTTCACAAATCATTTAAGGGATGACTATATAGGTTAACACTCATTCTCCCTTGATGTATGGCCACATTTGTGATGGACTCTCTTGATAGTATCCTGAAGTTTTTAGTATGGTGAGATGACTTCTTTAGGTTCACAAATCCTTCAAGGGATGTGACTATATATAGGTTACACTCATTCTCCCTTAACTCGACTCTAAAGTTTTCAGTACGATCACATTTGTGATGGCTCCCTTAGCTTCACGAATCCTTCAAGGAATGACTATATAGGTTAACACTCATTCTCTCTTAGCTCAACTCTAAAATTTTCAGTATGACCACATTTACTTCAAGGGATGAAAATATAGGTTAACACTCATTCTTCCGTAGCTCGACTCTCTTAGCGACTCATTCTCCCTATTTCTTTTGATTCAGACACCCTTAAAATCACCTTGACAATATGGATAATTTTTTTATGAACATATTCGGGACTTGGGTTCATTCCCATAAAATCGATTAAGAACAAAAAAATATTTGATACGTGTAAATGATCTTTTTCATTAAACACATCATAATATCTTGAATGCTTCAATTAGATATAGTGTTATGGGGGCAATTCGAGAATCAAACTCAATTCCTCTCCCACCCGAAGCGAAAATCATACCAGTAGACTAAATGCCCTTATAATAGGTCTATCATTTTTTAGTTGCTAGTCCATGTGTTTTTCTCCGCCAAATGATTTGAAATTTATTCACTTGTTTTATGCTTTAGACCTTAGTATTAGTTAATTTCACGTTGTCCATCACACAGTAAAATTTATTTATTTATTTATTTATTTTTAGAATTTGGCTTGTTTTCTTTCCATTTCTCTACCAATAGTTTCATGGTTTTCGAGAAAACATTTGAAAATTTCACAAAATTTTACAACAAACTAAGTTGTTGAAAACACTTTTATTTTTAATTTTAGTTTTCAAAAAATAACTCGGTTTCTATAACTCATAATTTAAAATTTTTAAAAGGTGTAAATGGAAGAATCCTACATTGATAGATTTGTAATTTCATGTAGTCTTCATAAGTTTGCTGGAACACTGCCTATTGTCGAGCTTGGTAATGTGAGTTTGTAACCCATTCGTTGGGGTTCTTGGAATGATTTTCTAGCTTATCCTTCCCATGTTGGGAGTTGGGCAATGATTCTTTGGTGATGGAACCCTTGGTTTACCACCCTTAGAGTTGAAGGCAGCGTCGTGAGGCTAGTTCGACCCCAAGTCAATCTTGGAGAATTCTGTGACTTCTTGTACCGGGTCAAATAGGTCATCGTTACGCAGAATGGGTCATTTATTCTTTATAGTCACTTTGTTCAACTCCTTGCCGTCTATGCACAAGAGCATTGATTCATCAATTTTTTTATGAATAAGAGAGAAAATCCCAAGGTAAGATAATGAGGTGTATGAAGTCTTTGTCCAGTAGGTCTTGCAGGTGTAATTTTAGCTTCTTTATCTCGACTGGAACCATTAGGTAAAAGGCCTTTGAGATTAAATTTTTCTTTGACTTGAGCGCAATATTGAAATCTATCTATCCTTTGGGAGGTAATCTTAGAAGGTTCTCTCGAAACACATATCAGAACTCGGTAATGATAGGCATGGAGGACATGGAGATTTCAACTCCTTTAATGTCGACCCTACTAGCTAGGAAGCTCCATGCTCCTTGACTGTTTAACTTTTGGGTTTTTAGCGCGAACATAATTCTACGGGTAGCCCCCGTATAACACTCTGAACTTTTAATCTGCTGTGTCCAAGGACTAGAAACCACTTCTTTATGAAAGGAATCGATGTTAGAAAAAAAAATTGGGTCAACTAGTCATGCTTAGGATAACATCAAATTCTTTCATGTGTATATAACTTTAAAGACCACACCTTGTGAGTGACATGCAATCTCTACTTGGCTAGTTATAACATTTTTACTAGCCACAATACTGACCCCACCCTAGATTTAAACAAACAACTAAAAAGATATAATACAAGCATAGCTTGTAGTACAAATGAGGTAGAAATAAAGGAATATGTGAAACTTGAATAAAACAATAGAACGGCTAAATGTCAAAGTATAGGTACAGTACCTATCATCACAGAATTTGGATCATCTACATCTTTTACTTGTGTAGGCCCAAGTTTTTGCACCTTGATGAGTCCAAATAGAAGGTTTTGCAGCACTAACACTTGACGAGTGGTTGTCCCCTCCCATAAAAGATTGTTGTGAAAGTCAATTATATTGAAAACATGTGGGAAAGAGAAATTACAATACTTGGAAAGGGAGAGATTTGATGACTACTTGGTCCTGTATAGTACACTTTTGGTAATTCAAGTCTGGTAGGCCTAGACATAATTTTGCCAAATGATCATACAAATAGAAAAAATATTAGTAAAGCAATACGCCTTGGACAAGCATGATCATGACATCCTCCCTCGCCTAATTTGTTGACGTCCTTGTCAACTGACGGTTTTCAAACTCAGCGATGTTGTTTGCGACGGAGTCCAAGTCTTTGACGAGTTCCCAACTTGTTTCTTCCGTAGGGAGGACCTTCCATTTGACCATAGGATTGTTTATAATAACTTGGTGTTCTTCTACTTCAGATTGATACCAAGTCTAATGATGGAGTTTCAATTGTCATTGCTTGGATTGGGGTGATAAGGCTTTAGTTTACTCACATGAATTAATGGGTGAATTTTTATTCATATCAGCAACGCCACTCTAAAAGATGTAGGCCCAATCTTTTTGAAAAATTTAATCGATCCTTTGTATTTCTTAAAATCTAAAGGTCACGTGCTCGATCAATGTTCACTGCACCTAATTCAAGTTGCATAACCTTATAATTCAATCTAAAATTAGTGATTATTATTTCTTTTTAAAATTTCAATGAATTAGCGGAAATACCTTTACTGATGAATTTTCATTTTTAATGTTGGTGGAGATAGCTCAGTTGGGAGAGCGTCAGATTGAAGATTCAAAGGGTCACGTGTTTGATCCACGTTCACTGCACCGAATTCAAGTTGCATAACCTTATTATTCAATCTAAAATTGGTGATAATTTCTTTTTAAATTTTCAATGCGGAAATACCTTTCCTTATGAAGTTTTATTTTTATTATTAGCGTGGATAGCTCACTTGGGAGAGCGTCTGAAGATCATGAATTAGTAGAAATACCTCTACTTGTGAATTTTTATATTTAATTTTAGCGGGGATATCTCAGTTGGGAGAGCGTTAGACTGAAGATCTGAAGGTCACGTTATTGATTCACGTATACCGCACTTGGTTCAAGTTGATTAGGTCCACTAAGTTTCATAACTTGACTATTCTATCTAAAATTAGTTAATATTTCTTTTTAAAATTTCAATGAATTAGCGAAAATACCTTTACTGATGAATTTTCATTTTTAATGTTTGTTGGTATAGCTGAGTTGGGAGAGTGTCAGACTTAAGATCTATAGGTCACTTGTTGGATACATGTTCACCGTACCTAATCCAAGTTGCATAACCTAATAATTCAATCTAAAATTAGTGAATATTTCTTTTTAAATTTTAATGAATTAGCGGAAATACCTTTACTGATGAATTTTCATTTTTAATGTTAGCGAGGATAGCAAAGTTGGGAGAGTGTCAGACTAAAGATCCAAAGATCACGTGTTTGATCAACTTTTACTGCACCTAATTCAAGTTTGCATTGACTATTACTTTAAATCTGAAGGTCACCTATTTGATCCACGTTCACCTTGGTTCAAGTTGATTAAGTCAACTAAGTTGCATAACTGGACTATTCTATCTAAAATTAGTTATTATTTCTTTCTAAAATTTCAATGAATTAGCGTACCTTTACTTATGAATTTTTATTTTTATTACTAGCAGGGATAGCTCAGTTGTAAGAGGGTCAGACTGAAGATCTGAAGGTGCATAACGTGACTATTACTGAAGATCTTAAGGTCACGTATTTGATCCATGTTCACCTTGTTTCAAGTTGATTAAGTCAACTAAGTTGCATAACTTGACTATTCTATCTAAAATTAGTTATTATTTCTTTCTAAAATTTCAATGAATTAGCGTACCTTTACTTATGAATTTTTATTTTTATTATTAGCCGGGATAGCTCAGTTGTAAGAGGGTCAGACCGAAGATTTGAAGGTGCATAACGTGACTATTCTATCTAAAATTAGTGATTTTTTTTTAAAAAATTAATTAGCGAAAATACCTTTACTGATGAATTTTCATTTTTAATTTTTGTGGGGATAGCTCAATTTGGAGAGCGTCAGATTGAAGATCTGAAGGTCACGTATTTGAACCACGTTCACCGCACTTGGTTCAAGTTGATTAAGTCGACTAAGTTTCATAACTTTACTACTCTATCTAAAATTAGTGATTATTTCTTTTTAAAATTTCAATGAATTAGCGAAAATACCTTTACTCATGAATTTTCATTTTTAATGTTAGCGGGAATAGCTCAGTTGGGAGAGCGTCAGATTGAAGATCCGAAGGTCACGTGTTCAAATCAACATTCATCGCATCTGATTCAAGTTCATTACATGAATTTTTACTTTTAATGCTAGCGGAGATAGCTTAGTTGGTAGAGCGTTAGATTGAAGATTTGAAGGTCATGTGTTTGATCCACGTTCACAGCACTTGGTTCAAGTTGACTAAGTCGACTAAGTTGCATAACTTGACTACTCTATCTAAAATTAGTGATTATTTATTTTTAAAATTTAAATGAATTAGCGGAAAGACCTTTACTAATGAATTTTCATTTTTATTATTAGCTGGGATAACACTGTTGGGAGAGCGTCAGACTGAAGATCTGAAGGTCACGTATTTGATCCACGTTCACCGCACTTGGTTCAAGTTGATTAAGTCGACTAAGTTACGTTACTTTAATATTCTATCTAAGGTTAGTGATTATTTCTTTTTAAAATTTCTATGAATTATCGAAAATACCTTTACAGATGAATTTTCATTTTTAATGTTAGCGGAGATAGCTTAGTTGGGAGAGCGTTAGACTAAAGATTTGAAGGTCACTTGTTCAATTCACGTTCACCGCACCTCTTATTAAAGTTACATATAATCTTATTATTCAATCTAAAATTTGTGATTATTTCTTTTTAAAATTTCTTACTGATGAATTTTTATTTTTATTATTAGCAGGGATAGCTAACTTGGGAGAGAGTCGAAGATCTGAATGTCACGTTATTGATTCACGTTCACCGCACTTGGTTCAAGTTGATTGAGTCGACTAAGTTTCATAACTTGACTATTCTATCTAAAATTAGATATTATTTCTTTTTAAAATTTCAATGAATTAGCGGAAATACCTTTACTAAAGAATTTTCATTTTTAATGTATGCTGGTATAGCTCAGTTGGGAGAGCATCAGACTTAAGAACTATAAGTCAATTGTTCGATCCACGTTCACTGCACTTAATTCAAGTTACATAACCTAATAATTCAATCTAAAATTAGTGATTATTTCTTTTTAAGTTTTAATGAATTAGCGGAAATATCTTTAGTGATGAATTTTTATTTTTAATGTTAGCGGGGATAGCTCAGTTGGGAGAGCGTCAGATTGAAGATCTAAAAGTCACGTGTTCGATCCATGTTCACCGCACTTGGTTATTATTAGTAGGGATAGTTCAATTGTGTGGGGGTTAGACCGAAGATCTAAAGGTGCCATAACTTGACTATTCTATCTAAAGTTAGTTATTATTTCTTTCTAAAATTTCAATGAATTAGCGGAAATACCTTTACCGATGAATTTTTATTTTTAATTTTTGCTTGTATGGCTCAATTGGGAGAGCGTTAGACTTAAGATCTAAAGGTCACGTGTTCGATCCACGTTCACCTCACCTAATTCAATTTGCATAACCTTATAATTTAATCTAAAATTAGTGATTATTATTATTTTTTTAATTTCAATGAATTAGCGAAAATACCTTCACTGATTAATTTTCATTTTTAAGATTTTTGGGGATAGCTTAGTTGGGAGAGCGTCAGACTTAAGATATGAAGGTCACGTATTTGATCCACGTTCACCGCACTTGGTTCAAGTTAATTAAATTGACTAAGTTGCAAAACTTAACTATTCTATCTAACATTGGTTATTATTTCCTTTTAAAATTTTAATGAATTAGCGGAAATACATTTACTCATGAATTTTCATTTTTAATGTTAGCGAGAATAGCTTAGTTGGGAGAGCGTCAGACTGAAGATCTAAAGGTCACGTGTTTGATCCACGTTCACCGCACTTGGTTCTAGTTGATTGAGTCGACTAAGTTGCATAACTTGACTTATTCCAAATAAAATTAGTGATAAGTTTTTTTAAAATAAGTTGCATAACTTGACTTATTCTAAATAAAATTAGTGATAAGTTTTTTTAAAATTTCAATGAATTAACGGAAATACCTTTATTGATGAATTTGAGCGTAACACTGAAGATCTGAAGGTCACGTGTTTGATCCATATTCACCGCACTTGGTCCAAGTTGATAAAGTCGACTAAGTTGCATAACTTGACTTATTATATCTAAAATTAGTGATTATTTCTTTTTAAAATTTCAATGAATTAAAGAAAATACCTTTACTGATGAATTTTCATTTTTAATGTTAGCGGGGATAGCTTAGTTGTGAGAGTGTTAAACTGAAGATCTCAAGGTCACGTGTTTGATCCACGTTCACTTCACTTGGTTCAAGTTGATTAAGTCGACTAAGTTGCATAACTTGACTACTGCACTTGGTTCAAGTTTTTTAAGTCGACTAAGTTGCATAACTTGACTTAGTCAATCTAAATTTAGTGATTATTTCTTTTTAAAATTTAGATGAATTAGCTGAAATTACTCTACTTTTGAATTTTTATATATAATATTAGCGGGGATAGCTCAGTTGGGAGAGCATTAGACTGAAGATCTGAAGGTCATGTGTTCGATCCATTTTCACCTCACAGCATCTCATTTAAGTCGCATAACCTAGATTTTGCCGAAATACCTTTATTGATGAATTTTCATTTTTAATTTTGCCGAAATACCTTTATTGATGAATTTTCATTTTTAATGTTAGCGGGGTAGCTTAGTTGGGAGATCGTTAGACTGAAGATCTGAAGGTCACGTGTTTGATCCACGTTCACCGCACTTGGTCCAAGTTGATAAATTCGACTAAGTTGCATATAGATCAATTGGGAGAGCGTCAAGTTGAAGATCAGAAGGAATTTTCATTTTTAATGTTAGCGGGGATAGCTAAGTTTGGAGAGTGTTAGACTGAAGATCTGAAGGTCACATGTTCAATCCACACTCACCGCATCTCATTCAAGTTCCATAACCTTACTATTCAATCTAAACTTTTAGTCTATTAATTTTTCCCGCATCTCATTCAAGTTCCATAACCTTACTATTCAATCTAAACTTTTAGTCTATTAATTTTTCAAATTTCACATAATTAGCGGAAATACCTTTACTGTTGAATTTTCATTTTTATTATTAGCGGGGATAGCTCTTTTGGGAGAGCGTAAGACTGAAGGTCACGTATTTTTTCCACGTTCACCAACTTGATTATTCTATTTAAACTTGGTGATTCTTTATTTTCAAAAATTCAATGAATTAAAGGAAATACCTTTATTGTTGAATTTTTATTTTTAATGTTAGCGGGGACAGCTCAATTGGGAGAGTGTTAGACTGAAGATCTGAAGGTCACGTGTTTGATCCACGTTCACCGCACATTGTCCAAGTTGATAAAGTAGACTAAGTTGCATAACTTGACTTATTCTATCTAAAATTAGTGATTATTTCTTTTAAAAATTTCAATGAATTAAAGGAAATACCTTTACTGATAAATTTTCATTTTTAATGATAGCGGGGATAGCTCAGTTGGAAGAGCGTCAAATCGAAGATCTGAACGAATTTTCATTTTCAATGTTAACGGGGATAGCTTAGTTGTGAGAGTGTTAGACTGAAGATCTCACGGTCACGTGTTTGATCCACGTTCACTTCACTTGGTTCAAGTTGATTAAGTCAACTAAGTTGCATAACTTGACTACTGCACTTGGTTCAAGTTTTTTAAGTCGACTAAGTTACATAACTTGACTTATTCAATCTAAATTTAGTGATTATTTCTTTTTAAAAATGCAATGAATTAAAACAAATACCATTACAATTGAATTTTAATTTTTAATTTTAGCGAGGATAGCTAAGTTGGGAGAGTGTTAGACTGAAGATCTGAAGGTCACGTGTTTGATCCACGTTCACCGCACTTGGTTCAAGTTGATTAAGATCCACGTTCACTGCACTTGGTTCAAGTTGATTAAGTCGACTAAGTTGCATAACTTGACTTATACCATCTAAATTTAGTGATTATTTCTTTTTAAAATTTCAATGAATTAAAGGAAATACATTAATTTTCATGTTTAATGTTATCGAGGATAGCTCAGTTGGGAGAGAGTTAGACTGAAGATCTGACGGTCAAGTATTTGATCCACGTTCACCGGACTTGGTTCAAGTTGATTAAGTCGACTACGTTGCATAACTTGATGACTACTCTATCTAAAATGAGTGATTATTTCTTTTTAAAATTTCAATGAATTAGCGGATATACCTTTACTAAGGAATTTTTATTTTTATTATTAGTGGGGATAACTCTGTTGGGAGAGCGTCAGACTAAAGATCTGAAGGTCACGTGTTTGATCCACGTTCACCGCACATGGTTCAAGTTGATTAAGTCGACTAAGTTATGTAACTTGACTATTCAATATAAAATTAGTGATTATTTCTTTTTCAAAATTTCAATCAATTAGCCACATCAAATGCATCTGAATAAAGTAACTTAGTAAACTTGAGTATTCCATCTAAAATTAGTGATTAGGTCACGTTTTCGAACCACATCAACTGAAGTTGCTTAGGTCAACTAAGTTACATAACTTACTATTCTATCTAAAATTAGTGATTATTTCTTTTTAAAATTTCAATGAATTAGCTGAAATTCCTCTACTTTTGAATTTCTATATATAATATTAGCGGGGATAGCTCAGTTGGGAGAGCATCAGACTGAAGATTTGAAGGTCACGTGTTCGATCCACATTCACTGCATCTCATTCAAGTTGCGCATGACACGTGTTCGATCCACATTCACTGCATCTCATTCAAGTTGCGCATAACCTAGATTTTGTGGAAATACCTTTACTGATGAATTTTCATTTTTAATGTTAGCAGGGATAGCTCAGTTGGGAGATCGTTAGACTAAAGACGACTAAGTTGCATAATTGACTACTCTATTGAAAATTAGCGATTATTTATTTTTAAAATTTCAATGAATTAAAGGAAATACCTTTGACTTCCCTATCTATTATTTGCACCGGGTCTTCTTAATACATTACGTGTAGCGATCCAGATCCAACTCTAGCAGATATTGTTCTCTTTTAGCTTTCCCTCTCGGGCTTCCACTCAAGGCTTTAAAACGCGTCTGCTAGTGAAGGTTTCCACACCCTTATAAAGGGTGATTTGTTCTCCTCCCCAACCAATGTGGGACATCACATTAGGTCATCTCTCAAGAAGAGAGTGTCATGAGCCAGTACGTGTGAAGGATCTAGGGTATACTTCCGTAGCATGGATACATGAAAGATATTATGTACTGCAGACAAGTTTGGGCGTTGCCCGATTCTATAGGCCACAAGTCCAATCCTTTCTAATATCTCAAAGGGGCAGATAAACCTAGGGCTCAGCTTCCTCTTTTTACCATACCTGAGCACCCCTCTCATGGGGTGCTACCTTTAGGAATATATGGTCCCCTACCTCGAATTCCATGTCCTTGCGCCTTAGGTCTACATAGCTTTTCTCTCGACTTTGTGCGGTTTGTATCCTAGCTTTGATCTTTTGGACTGCGACGTTGGTAATTTGCACCAGCTCTGGCCTAATAGTTGTCGTTTGCCCCCTTCTTCTCAAAAGATAGGGGATCGGCATCTTCGTCCATAGAGAACCTCGTATGGGGCCATTTGTATGGTAGCTTGGTAACTATTATTATAAGCGAATTTCACAAGGTGTAGGTACTTATCCCGGCTTCCTGCAAAATACATCCCACATACCTTCAACATGTCTTCCAATATTTGGTTGAGCATATCTATTTGGCCATCTGTTTATGGGTGGAAGGTCGTACTATACTGCGTACCTAGTGCCTTTTGGAGAATTTTCAAGAAGAGAGATTTAAATCGGGCATCTTAGTCTAATACTATTGACACTGGAATACCGTGTAGCCGTACTATTTGCTCCATATAGAGTTGGGCCAAGCTATCTACTGAGTAAGCAGTTTTTCTCGGGGATGAAATGAGTGGACTTAGTTAATCGATTAACGATAACCCAAATGACAGTGAAGTCTTTCTTAGTCTTAGGTAATCGTGCATTGAAATCCATGGGGATGTCCTTCCACTTTCAGTAGGGAATACTTAAGGGTTGTAGTTTCCCTGACGGGTGTTGTTTTGGTGCTTTGATTTGTTCGCAAGTCAAGCATCGGCTCACATACTCTACTATGTCCCGTTTCATTCCTTGCCACCAGTAGTAGGACCTCAAGTCTTTGTACATTTTGGTGCTTTCAAGGTGGATGGCGAATGGTGAGTCGTAAGCTTCTATGAGTAACTCCTTTATTAGTCCTTCTTCTTTAGGCACGCATAACCGCTCACATACTCGGGTGCTCATCCATGCCATCTCGCCATGATGCCATTCAACAATAGAGACCTTAAAACGACTATTCTATCGCAATAACCATTTGAATCACCTCAACCTCACTTGTTGAAATTGAACAAAATATCTATAACATAATAGTAACAAAGGTACCAAGTTCATAAAAGTCTTTTGAATCTAAGATACCTATTGAACTGGACAATGGTCTCCTGTGTGAAAGCCAAATATCCTAACCGCGCGACGACAACGGATTTTTGGGGTAGTTACTCTGGAGTCTTTTTTCCAATCGCTGAAGAGTTTCAGCATGATCTTTTGTGTAATGTCTAACATTTCGACACTTCCTTCCATGTGTGTAATAGAGCTCTTTGAGCTACTGCCACGTTTCGAGTTATTCGATCATGTGTCTCTTTCTTCCAAGGAGTCAACATCAAACGTTAAGTCTTTGAATGACAATGCATCTAGGGGAGCGTCGATTTCATCGATTCCAACAACGATCTTCCCATGTGTTTATGGTGCATGCCCGCCACCATAGTTTTGCATCGTCCATGAGATGCACTGCGGCCAACATAACTATCAAGTCCTTAGCATCTCGGTTCAACATGAGTTTGGCTTGGGGTGTGATTCTTTACGGCCCAACTTGTCAAACTCACTTGAGTGATCATCTCAGCCATGATGTCATTCAACAATAGAGACCTTGAAAACGACCAGACCATGATGCCATTCAACAATAGAGACTTTGAAAACGACCGGATTATTATAGTGACTCTCACTAAGGAAAAAAAATTTCATTGCCAAAGATTGATCCCAAGTCTCCCAGGTGAAAGCCAGATATTCTAACCGTTGGACATCAATGGATTTTTGGTGTATTTGTCTTGGAGTCTTTTGTCAGGTACCTGATTTTTAAATGAATTGTACCCTTTTAAAATTTTGAAAAAAATTGAAAAAAAGTGTTAGAAACCAAGTCTTAAAAGAAAAATATAAATTTTACATTTACAATTCTTGTCTTACCTGTGGCATGAAAAGTCTTCCGAGAAAATCCAAGAGTTGCAAAAACATATTAAAAAACAACATATGGTTTATTTACTATTTCAAAAGGTTTTGATGTAAGAAACATTCCAATGGTCTAACATTAATCTTCGAACATTATGTAAAAAAGAAATAGGTGATTTTCGCAGAGGAAGCTGATAAGGTCTTCAAAGAGCCTGTGGTCATGTGTGACATTTTACGTTAACAACACGCAAAAAAGGAACGAGGAATTTTGAGACTAATAATTAACTAAAAACTCTTGAATAAAGTTTTAGAATGAATAAGATATCCAATCCGAACAAAAATGATTTGATAAAAAGAATTTTGGAGTTAAATGTTTTCATAAAATTCGATAATTGAGATTTTTGCAAATTCAAATTTCTTTAAAGGATAAATATAAAATAGCATTTAATGTCCCGTATAGAAAATACGAGTGAAACGTCATACCATTTGGACTAAAAAACGCTTCATCCGAATTTCAGAAAATTATGAATGATATTTTCAATCCTTTCAAAAAATTGCAATAGTTTATATTGATAATATGTTGATATTTTCTAAAACCATTAAGATTAACACTTTAAATATCTCCATACATTCATTAATGTAATCAAAAGAAATCAACTAGTTGTGTCCATACCCAAAATCAAATAATTTCAAACTCAAATCAGTTTTCTTGGATTTGAAATTTATTTGAGCCTTATACAACCCATTGGAAGGTCCATTGAGTTTGCCTCAAACTTTCCTGATGAAATAACCAAGAAAAGCCAACTTCAAAAAATTGTAGGTTGTCTCAATTATATATCTTATTTCATTCAAGATATCAGACACATTTACAAACGTTTTTATGAGTGTCTTCAAAAGAATACAAATTCTTGATCTGTAAAGCATACCTCTTTAACCCAAAAAAATCAAATCATTGGTCCAATAAACTCTCTCATCATTATGTTTTATTGACCCAAGGGCAGAGCTCATAGTGAAATGTACAGCATCCAATATCGGATATGGAGGAATCTAAAATTGTCAAAGATGATAGAGAATCAATTATCGTATTTTCACAATTGTGACGTGTGTACAAAAACTTTAAAGAAACTTTAATTATCAAAATGGATTCCAGAAACTTTAATTATCAAAATGGATTCCAGAGTCCAGATTTGTTTTAGAATTACTGGAATACAAAAACCTTATGTTTGAAACCCTTTGAGTGTTATGTTTCTTTCAAATCTTACTTTAGGTTTATGTTAAAATCGATTCATTGAATTAGTCATGATCAAGCTAATTCTGTAGTGAGTCGTCTTGGCATCTAAGAGTGACCATCATAGATTCCAAGTTCAATCTATGAGTTATTCATCCTTCTAACCCGCTCTTGGTTGGATTCAATTCGTTATGTTAACTTTGTTTGTGAAAATTTGCAAGGATAGTAGAAGGACTTCTAACTTTGCAAAATTCAGCAATGTTGTTAAAAACCCAGCCCAAATAAATTTTAACAAGGGGTCACTAAGGTTGAAATCATACACAATGGGTCCATAGCTCAGTGGTAGAGCATTTGATTGCAGATCAAGAGGTCATCAGTTCGAACCTGGTTGGATGGACCCTTCTACTCATCCACGTAGGGATTCTTATGAACTTTACGTCTCCCCACTATGACACAACTCTAAGGTGGCTACTTACCTCGCCGTTTTGGGACCTTTGTATTCACTCCATGTTATCCAAGTGGGTAACGTTACTTCAATCCTGAGCTATTTGATCTGTTCTGGGTCTTAACTCACGATTTCATTATATCCTTAATTCATACTTGGTTTAGGGTTCATATGAAAATTCAAGCGATTCCTACGAGTATTTCTTAACAAAAATTTCAAGGTGGCTACTTACCTCGCCGTCGACGTTCGGGACCTCCATTCTTGAGCTTCCGATATCCAAATTTCTGGGTCTTAACTCATGATTTTTTAGGTTTTTCTTTCATTATATCCTTAATTCATACTTGGTTAGGGTTCATGAACCCTAACCAAGTATTGTATTCACTCCAATTCCTACGAGTATTTCTTAACAAAAATTCCAAGGTGGCTACTTACCTCGCCGTCGACGTTCGGGACCTCCGTTCTTGAGCTTCCGATATCCAAATTTCTGGGTCTTAACTCACGATTTTTTAGGTTTTTCTTTCATTATATCCTTAATTCATACTTGGTTCGGGTTCATGAACCCTAACCAAGTATTGTATTCACTCCAATTCCTACGAGTATTTCTTAACAAAAATTCTATGGTGGCTACTTACCTCGCCGTCGACGTTCGGGACCTCCGTTCTTGATCTTCCGATATCCAAATTTCTGGGTCTTAACTCACAATTTTTTAGGTTTTTCTTTCATTATATCCTTAATTCATACTTGGTTAGGGTTCATGAACCCTAACCAAGTATTGTATTCACTCCATGTTATCCAAGTACCTTTAACATTTTAAAATAACATTCTATAATATGCTCAACATTAAAATTTCTGGGTCTTAACTCACGTTATTTTCGGTTTTTCTTTCATTATATCCTTAATTCATACTTGGTGAACCCTAAACCAAGTATTGTATTCACTCCATGTTATCCAAGTACCTTTAACATTTTAAAATAACATTCTATAATATGCTGAGCATTAAAACTTCAGAGGCAGCGGAGTTCATCTAGTGGGTTATTTCAACGTTACTTAAATCTCGAGCTATTTTATCTGTTCTGGGTCTTAACTCACGATTTTTTGGGTTTTTCTTTCATTATATCCTTAATTCATACTTGGTTTAAAGTTCATATGAAAATCCAAGCGATTCCTACGAGTATTTCTTAACAAAAACTCCAAGGTGGCTACTTACCTCGCCGTCGACGTTCGGGACCTCCGTTCTTGAGCTTCCGATATCCAAATTTCTGGGTCTTAACTCACGATTTTTTCGGTTTTTCTTTCATTATATCCTTAATTCATACTTGGTTTAAGGTTCATATGAACCCTAAACCAAGTATTGTATTCACTCCATGTTATCCAAGTCCCTTTAACATTTTAAAATAACATTCTGTGATATGTTCAGCATTAAAATTTCAGAGGCAGCGGAGTTCATCTAGTGGGTTATTTTAACGTTACTTAAATCCCGATCTATTTGATCTGTTCTGGGTCTTAACTCATGATTTTGGGGGTTTTTTTTTTCATATATCCTTAATTCATATTTGGTTTAGGGTTCATATGAAAATTTAAGCGATTCCTAGTATTTCTTTACAAAAAGTCCAAGGTGGCTACTTACCTCGCCGTCGACATTCGGGACCTCCTTTCTTGAGCTTCTGATATCTAAATTTCTGGGTCTTAACTCACGATTTTTTGGGTTTTTCTTTCATTATATTCTTAATTCATACTTTGTTTAGGGTTCATATAAAAATCAAAGCGATTCCTACGAGTATTTCTTTACAAAAACTCCAAGGTGGCTGCTTACCTCGCCGTCGACGTCCGGGACGTCCGTTCTTGAGCTTCTGATTTTCAAATTACTTCAAATTTCCTTCTACATACTCCTTATTGTGTTTTGTTTCTAAAACCTTAATGTTTTTCATGAGAACCGGTCTGGAATGTTGTTAAAATTGAGAAACTCCAAGAAAAGATCAGATTTTGGGTTGTCTTGGCCGGTTCTATTAAATTGGCCATGTCATCGACTTCTACCTCTACGTAGGACGAAGATGCGCATTTTTCGCATCGTCGCCATCTGAAACCCGGCCTCTACAGCCACATTTACAGTGTTTCTCCCCTCAATTTCTTCATGAAACTTAAAGATGGTGTTACAAGGAAGGGCGAGGGATTGATTTGATACCTTCTCGTGGATCGTAGCCTGAGATATTCGCTTCCAAAGTTCGTCCAAAATCTGATTTATCATCAGAGCTAAAATTGAGGATTTCTTATTGGGTAGCCGATTCTTCATGGCCCGATGTCTTCATGGAACCTCTTCCTTTTCTTTTCTTCAAGCTAAAAGAATTGGTTTGGAGGAACGTCTTTGAGTGTGGGACCTTAATTTCTTGAAATTGTTCTAGGTATGCAACTCACACGAAATGCTGGATTTTTTATCTCTTGGGTAGCTTGTTCTACGACGTTTCAGCTCTCGATTCCTTCATCAAATGTACTCAACTTCTTCCTCTGAAGCTAAAGGAATCCTTAATTTGAACGAACAGAAACCGTAGATAAGAATTCAACTCTTATCCCTAATTTGAGCCCAAAACCGATTTCCTTCAATTCGACACGCTCCCGAGGTTATTTCTCTTTGTGGTCTTCTATGGAAACATTCCTTGGAAGTGGAGAAAATGATTGGGATCGTTTTTGCTCGACGAATCATCATGTATCCTCGGATTGGATTTTCAAGTTTTTCTTTAAGTTTTTCAATGGCAGATTCAATTGGGGGAATGGTTTCTAGGGATTTTCAGCACTCTATTCCTTCATAGAACTTGGCGATATCTTGTTTAAAAAATGTAGGAATAAGTTTGAAGAGAAATAGTGGAGGATTGCTCTCGAATTCTGATGAAATCTGAGAGTAGGAGACCCATAATCTAAACGCTTATTGCCTTCAATTGGGAGCTCGACCTTTCTTGATTCTTATTCCATATTGTTGCTCTTACTTCAGACTTTATAGGAGCTTATACCTACATTGAGAGCTCCATAATCATCGTGATTCGGTGACTGAACTTTTTGGATAATTCGTTGGAAATATCAGCTCCGATTTGAGCCTTATCGACCTTGGGTTTGAATAGTAATCGTTGGATGTGATGATCTGTGCGTGTTCGTTCTAGATCATATTCAATTTTGTAGGAAATCCAATGGCTGAGATTTGAGTTCCAAAGGATTTTGCTTAGATGGTCACTATAGATACTCTGATTCTGATCAGAGTAGCATTTCTGTAATTATCCATTCGTCAAGGAGTATTTTGGTAATTTGCCACTTTCTAAATATTTTATTATTATTTTTCTAAAAAACAATCCATAATTTTTCTAAGACTTCATCATCCTTCTTGGTCATTTTGAGAATCTTGAAATTCCTTCTAGATAAGGAATTAAAAATCTAGAAAGATTCTTGATAATTTGAAAAATTACTTTTTTTTTTATCCCCTTTTCACTCACTTTTTTCTTTTCTAATCCTTTTCCAATGGCCTTTAATTCCTTAAGATTACTTGTTATGGTATACGAGTGACTTGATTAAGTCCCTTGTTCTTGCTTAATCCTTTAATTTCTTCCCTTTTGATCCTTTGGGTCTTTCATGGACGGCTTATTCTTATGGGAGCTAATTTTCTTCGTTTTTAGGGTGTTACGTATACAGACTAATTACAAACACAAAATAAGAAGCAGACTCAAAAGAAGAACAAAAAAAAACTAGCTTAAAGATAGAGGTTAGTCCATGGCCCTCACTCCAAAGTCCGCTCTCATCCACGACCTTCTCCTAATTACTTGAAAAAAAAATGATAACATGGAGTGAGTAAAACTTAGTAAGTAGCCTATTTGTAGGTTGTTAATTGCCCCTTTAAGCTAGGATATTACTTCTTGTTATGTTTTCAAGAACTTAGAACTTAGAGGTCATCGTGTCATGTATCATATATTGATCTTGAAAACCTTCCCCTAAAATAACCTTGAATTTTCTCCCTATGAACACACGAGTGGTGTCGTCATAATCGTGTAATCCTACTGGTAAATCGTGGTACAGGACATCTTGTTTAGGTGATGGAAAAGGTAGGCCTATCATAACATCCAGCTCATGATACATATGCAAGTCATCCCACCTAAAGAGGAATAGGGGCCTTGTAGTACATATCGTAACGGGAGACAAAGGTTAGTTATGGGTATGGATCCTAGCAACTTATTTAGCTTGTTATTCACATAGTCCTAGGTACTTTCTTGGTACATGGATTACTGATAACCTAGGTTTATACAAATGTCATGGGTTAGGCTTTAGGAGTTAAGGTTTTAACTTCGGAAAAATTTAGAGGGTAACGTAACGTGGACTTATTCGCTTGAAAAGCTACAAGAAGTTTGAGGACCTCATTATAGGACCATGTGAGAAATTTCATGTAAAAAGGGTATCTCATTAATCATACAACGAGGTAAAATCATATGAAGGGTATGATGATCATTTTACACCGTTTCTTGGTTTAACCACTTTGTCTTGTACAATGACCATCAAATTTTACCTACCTCTTCATCTTCAACATGTAATATTATGCTCAAGAGTAAAACTTCGTAGGAAGCGGGGTACGTTTATTGGGTCATTTTAGAGTTACTTAAATCTCGAGCTACTTGGTCGGTTCAGTGCCATAAATCGAGGTTCTATATTTTTTTCTTTCATCATTATTTCATTATACTCAGTCTAAGGTTCATATAAGAATCCAAGTGATTCCTATAAGTATTTCTTAAGGAAAAGTTGGGGCCTTGTTTCTCAAGCTTCTGGTACTCGATTTCCTCATAATTTTCTTTGGTAGCTTCCTTAGTGAGTCTAGTTTCTAGAACAATTGAGAATTTTGTGAGAACTTGCAAGAAAAGGGTTCAATTTGATGTAAAACTAAAGAGAGTCTGACTTTGGGCTGACGTGGCCAGTTCAGTTTATCAGCCATAATCTTCTTCCTCCCGCACGGGAAGAAGACGTTGTGCGATATTGCTCCACCATCTAAAAATGAGGTCTGCCAGCCGATTCTTGGGCATTTTTTCCCTCAATTCCTTCATGAAACTTAAAGATGGAATTCCAAAGAAGCGTTTATCTTACATATTCGTGGACTATAATGTAAGTTATAGGCGTCCAAAGTCGAGGAAAAACTTGTTTTGTCGCTGGAGTAAACTGAGAAGTTATTGTTTTTTGGTAAGATAATGCAAACTCTATCAGACCACACCTCCTAAACCAAAAATTTTCCTTACACTTCACTTAAATCAGAGGAATGTTCCTGAGAAAACGACTTTGCGTGGTTGAGGCTAATTTTGAGTTTCCTTCCTCGGTCTGCAACTCAATCCAAAACGTGATTTTTCCCTCTATTGGGCAGCTTGACTCAGGACAAGTTGGGCCTCGAATCCTTCATCAAACATACTCTATTTAGTCCCCTCAAGCGGTCAAAATCATCAATTTTAAGTATTTAGGGTCGTAAGCAAGGATTTGAGTTATACCCCCAAATCTTACCCGATATTGGATTTATTCGATTACACAAGTTCCTGAGGTCGTCTCTCTTTGTAGTGTCCTTCAAAAATGATCCTTAGGTGTGGACAAACAAATTGAGATAGGACTTGTATGATGAATTTGTCAGTATTTTTGGATTGGATTTCAGCTTCCTTTAATGGTGGACAAGATTGGAGAAATAGGATATAGACGTTTTAAAGGCTTCTTTCCTCCACCAAACTTATGGGTAAACTTATTTAGAAGGTGCACAACAAGTTTGGAGATGAATAGTGGACTATTGTTCTCGAATCTGAGGCAAACCTGTGAACACGATACCCCAAAACAAAAAACTTGTATGTCTCGATTGGGGACTCGATTAAGCTTGCTTCTTGCTCGTAATAGTTGACCCTAATTCATAGTTTATAGACGGATGATCCACTGCCATTGAAACGTCTATAATTTGTATAATTTCATTCTTGATTTTTCTGGATCTTTTGCCAGAAAAGTTTGCTCCGATCAGAGCCTTGTCGACCTCCGTTTTGAATTATAGCCATTGGATAGGATGATTTGTGAACTTCTAGATTGTGTCAAATTTTTGAGATCCAATGGTTGGATTTTGAGATTTGATAGATTTTATGGGGAAGGTCGCTATGAAAGCTCTAATTCCGGCAAGAAGAGTATTTTTGTAATTATTCATATTTTAGGGGCATTTTGGTAATTTTGGCCCCTTTGGTATATTCAAATTTCTTTTACTTTTTTTTACCATTTTTCCTTTTTTAAGCACCTTGTCATTCTTATTCTATAAAAAAATTAATAATCCCGTAAGTTTAAAAAAATTGGAAAAAGTTTCATTTTCTCCAATTTTTTCAATTTTCCTTGTTCTTTGCTTTCAACATAGGAGACCTGAGTATTGCAAATTTTCCCCAACTTTTAAAACTTTCGTAATCGAAGGTGCTTATTATAAAATAGGTTAGGGCACAAGGTTCTTAAATGCCTTCTCTTTCCCAAGTGGCTTCTTCTACTCTATGATTCTTCTATAGGACCTTATGTAACGACCCTAAATTTTCACATATTCAGAGTCGTTACTAACGTCTCATGCTCATCTATAATGCGGAAATATAACTCCTACATGAACATCATTTATAACATAAACTTTGAAAAACGCTTAAAGCAACTTCTTCTCTTGAAAACACAGCCATGGTCTTACGTGTGTAAATACGAAATACCGAAAATTTAGAGAAAATTAAAATAAATGAAGAAGAATATAAAACAATTAAATGCAAAACAACCTATTCTAACTTAAGACTAGGAATTTAAATATGAGTCTACTCTATGCACGTGCCACAGTCTCTACTCGTGATGCCGCCGTCCTCCGTACAAGTGCGCCTTGCCTTTACCTAAAAAACCATGTGGCACACGGCTTGAGTATTTCAAAGAATGCTCAGTAAGTGACCACACTGTAGGGGGCCATGCAAATGCAAACACATGCAATCATGAATTAGGGACCTATCTCTAATCATCATAAAGGTGGCCTCAAATCTCGGACAAATTGGATGTGTAGTACTTCCCTACACACGACTTACACGTGCGAGTGTGAATCCCCAGGATGCTCGCACACCTCCTGGACCCTCTGGTCAAGCTAATCTGTAGCGACGTCCGGAGGTCAGTGGAACCCCATAGTGTCATGCGCCTCATGAACACTCTCATCAGTACGCATTCGCGCTCATTATACGGTGCGTGTCCGCACTCATCATCTCTAGAGGAAGTAGCCTTGTGCTTATGAACATACAATATGCATGAGGTCCCTCTAAATCCAATTATACGTGTCTTCTGACACAACCCTCTAATCTCATCTTTTTGTTACACTGTGTAACACGTGCTCATGGATATTTACATTAATATCATTTTCTTACTCTTAGGGTTGTGTCCTATGTCAATCTACGACATGATGCAATATGGCATACAATATTATAAGGCATGTTCAACATGAAAAACATCATCATGTTAATAACATCGTCATGCATACATCATACTCCTCATAGAAGCCATTAAGTGCATCAAATATAACATGTACATCATTCACGTCATCACATAACATTATCGGTGCCACCATAGTTTTGCATCGTTCATGAGATGCACTGCGGCCAACATAACTATCAAGTCCTCGAGTTTTCTAATTAATTTTCAGTTTGTTAAGTCCAACATGAGTTTGGCTTGGGGTGTGATTCTTTACGGCCCAACTTGTCAAACTCACTTGAGTGCTCATGCGGCCAACATAACTATCAAGTCCTCGAGTTTTCTAATTAATTTTCAGTTTGTTAAGTCCAACATGAGTTTGGCTTGGGGTGTGATTCTTTACGGCCCAACTTGTCAAACTCACTTGAGTGCTCATCTCAGCCATGATGTCATTCAACAGACTTTGAAACGACCAGATTATTATAGTGACTCTCTTAAAAGGAAAAAAAATTTCATTGCCAAAGATTGATCCCAAGTCTCCTAAGTCAAAGCCAGATATTCTAACCGTTGGACATCAATAGATTTTTGGTGTAGTTGTCTTGGAGTCTTTTGTCACGTACCCGATTTTTAAATGAATTGTACCCTTTTAAAATTTTGAAAAAAATTGAAAAAAAGTGTTAGAAACAAAGTCTTAAAGAAAAATATAAGTTTTACATTTACAAATCTTGTCGTTACGGGCATAAATAGTCTTTAGAGAAAATCAAAGAGTTACAAAAACATATTAAAAAACAACATATTGTTTATTTACTATTTCAAAAGATTTTGATGTAAGAAACATTCCAATGGTCTAACATTAATCTTCTAACATTTGTAAAAAAGAAATAGGTGATTTTTGCAAAGAAATAGGTGATTTTTGCAGAGGAAGCTGATAAGGTCTTCAAAGAGCCTGTGGTCATGTGTGACATTTTACGTTAACAACACGTCAAAAAGAAACGAGAAATTTTGAGACTAATAATTAACTACAAACTTTTGAATAAGGTTTTAGAATAAATAAGATATCCAATCTGAACAAAAATGATTTGACAAAAAGAATTTTGGAGTCAAATGTTTTCATAAAATTCGATAAGAAATTGGGATTTTTGCAAATTAAAATTCCTAAAAGGATAAATATAAAATAGCATTTAATGTCCCGTTTAGAAAATACGAGTGGAACGTCATGGGATTTAGATTAAAAAACGTTTCATCCGAATTTCAGAAATTATGAATGATATTTTCAATCCTTTCAAAACAATTCAATAGTTTATATTGATGATATGTTGATATTTTCTAAAACCATTAAGATTAACACTTTAAACATCTCCATAAATTCATAAATTCATTAATGTAATCAAAAGAAATCAACTAGTTGTGTCCATATCCAAAATCAAATAATTTCAAACTCAAATCGGTTTTCTTGGATTTGAAATTTATTTGAGCCTTATACAACCCATCCAAAGGTCCATTGAGTTTGCCTCAAACTTTCACGATGAAATAATCAAGAAAAGTCAACTTCAAAAAATTTTAGGTTGTCTCAATTATATATTTTATTTCATTCAAGATACTAGGCATATTTACAAACGTCTTTATGAGTGTCTTCAAAAGAATACTAAGTCTTGATCTGTAAAGCATACCTCTTCAACCCAAAAAAATAAAATCATTGGACCAATAAACTCTCTCATTAAATTTTATTGACCCGAGGGCAGAGCTCATAGTGAAATCTACCAAATCCAATATCGGATATGGAGGAATCTAAAATTGTCAAAGATGACAGAGAATAAATTATCATATTTTCATTAGCAAGTGTGGAATAATACCATAAAAAATACAAAACAATAAAAAAAAAATTATTTCAATTGTGCCGTGTGTACAAAAACTTTAAAGAAACTTTAATTATAAAAATGGATTCCAAGAGTCCAAATTTGTTTTAGAATTACGGTGGAATACAAAAACCTTATGTTTGAAACCCTTTGAGTGTTATGTTTCTTTCCAACCTTACTTTTGGTTTATGTAAAAATCGATTCATTGGATTAGTCATGATCAAGCTCATTCTGTAGTGAGTCGTCTTGACATCTAAGAGTGATCATCATGGATTCCAAGTTCAATCTATGAGTTATTCATCCTAAAAACCCGCTCTTGGTTGGAATCAATTCGTTAAGTTAACTTTTTTTTGTGAAAGTTTGCAAGGATAGTAAAAGAACCTCTAGCTTTGCAAAATCCAACATTGTTGGCGTTTATCAAAAACCCTGCCCAAATAAATTTTAACAAGGGGTCACTAAGGTTGAAATCATACCAAATAGGTTCATAGCTTAGTGGTAGAGCATTTGATTGTAGATCAAGAGGTCACTAGTTCGAACATGGGTGGGCCCTTTTAATACATCCACGTAGGGATTCTTATACATGGGTGGGCCCTTTTCTTTCATTATATCCTTAATTCATACTTGGTTTAGGGTTCATATCAAAATCCGATTGATCTAGGTATGCAACTTACCCGAAACGCTCGATCTTTTATCTCTTGGGTAGCTTGTTCTACGATGTTTCAGCTCTTGATTCTTTCATCAAATTTATTCAACTTCTTCCTCTAAAGCTAAAGGAATCCTTAATTTGAACGAACAGAAACCGTAGATAGGAATTCAACTCTTATCCCTAATTTGAGCCCAAAACCGATTTCCTTCAATTCGAACGCTCCCGAGGTTATTTCTCTTTGTGGTCTTCTATGGAAACATTCTTTGGTGCAAAAAATTATTGGGATCGTTTTTGCTCGACGAATAATCATGTATCCTCGGATTAGATTTTCAAGTTTTTCTTGAAGTTCTTCAATGGCAGATTCAATTGAGGGACTGGTTTCTAGGCACTTTCAGCACTCTATTCCTTCATAGAACTTGGCGGTAATCTTGTTTAGAAACTTTAGGAACAAGTTTGAAGAGAAATAGTGGAGGATTGCTCTCGAATGTTGAAGAAATCTAAGAGTAGGAGACCCATAATCTAAACACTTATTGCCTTCGATTGGGAGCTCGACCTTTCTCGATTCTTATTTCATATTGTTGCTCCTACTTCAGACTTTATAGGAGGAGCTTAAACCTAAATTGAGAGCTCCATAATCATCGTGATTCGGAGATTGAACTTTCTAGATAATTCGTCATAAATATATGCTCCGATCAGAGCCTTATCGACCTTGGGTTTGAATACTAGTCGTTGGATGTGATGATCTGTGCGTGTTCGTTTTAGATGATATTCAATTTTGGAGGAAATTCAATTGCTAAGATTTGAGTTTCGTAGGATTTTTCTTAGATGGCCACTATAGATGCTCTGATTCTTATTAGAGTAGCATTTCTATAATCATCCATTCGTCTAGGGGTATTTTGGTAATTTTCCACTTTTTGAATATTTTATTATTTTTTTCTCAAAAAATTCATAATGTATCTAAAACTTCTTCGTCCCTTTTCCTTCTTGATAATCCTGAAATTCCTTCTAGATAACGAATTAAAAATCCAGAAAAATTCTTGATAATTTGAAAAATTACTTTTTTTTTTTTTTGCCCGTTCTTTTTTCCTTTCCAATCTTTTTCCAAAGGCCTTTTAACTCTTTAATATTACTTGTAAAGGTATACGAGTGACTTGATTAAGTCCCATGTTCTTGCTTAATCCTTTAATTTCTTCTTTTTTGATCCTTTGAGTCCTTCATGGGCGGTTTATTCTTATGGGAGCTAATTTTCTTTATTTTTGGGGTGTTACGTATACAGACTAATTAAAAATACAAAATAAGAAGCAGACTCAAAAGAAGAACAAAAAAAACTATATTAAAGATAGAGGTTAGTCCATGGCCCTCACTCCAAAGTCTTCTCTCATCCACGGCCTTCTCCTAGTTACTTGAATTTTTTTTTGATAAATATGGAGTGAGTAAAACTTAGTAAGTAGCCTACTTGTAGGTTCGTAATCGCCACCTTAAGCTAGGATATTATTTCTTGTTATGTTTTCAGGAACTTAGAACTTAGAGGTCATCGTGTCATGTATCATATATTGATCCTGAAAACCTTCCCCTAAAATACCCTTCAATTTTCTCCCGATGAACACATGAGTGGTGTCGTCATAATCGTGTAATCCTACTAGTAATCGTGGTGCAGGACATCTCGTTTAGGTGATGAAAAATGTAGGCCTATCATAATATTCAGCTCATGATACATATTTTAGGTCATTCCACCTAAAGAGGAATAGGGGCCTTGTAGTACACATCGTAATGGGAGACAATGGTTACTTATGGGTATGGATCCTAGCAACTTATTTAGCTTGTTATTCACATAGTCCCAAATACTTTCTTGGTACATGGATTATTGATGAACCTAGGTTTATACATAACGTCATGGGTTAGGCTTTAGGAGTTAAGGTTTTAGCTTAGGAAAACTTTAGAGGGTAACCTAACGTGGACTTATTCGCTTGAAAAACTACTCATCCTCGGTAAAATCATATGAAGGGTATTATGGTCATTTTACACCGTTTCTTGGTTTAGCTACTTAGTCTTGTACAATGACCATCAAATTTTACATACCTCTTCAACATGTAATATTATGCTCAGGACTAAAAATTCGTAGGTAGCGGGGTACGTTTATTGGGTCATTTTCGAGTTCCTTAAATCTCGAGCTACTTGGTCGGTTCAGTGCCATAAATCGAGGTTCTATGTTTTTTTCTTTCATCGTTCTTTAATTATACTCAGTCTAAGGTTCATATGAGAATCCAAGTGATTCTTACAAGTATTTGTTTAGGAAAAGTCGGGGCCTTGTTTCTCAAGCTTCTGGTACTCGATTTCCTCCAAATTTTCTTTAGTAGCTTCCTTAGTGAGTCTAGTTTCTAGAACCATTGAGAATTTTGTGAGAACTTGCAAGAAAAGGGTTCAATTTGATATAAAACAAAAGAGAGTCTGACTTTGGGCTGACGTGGCCAGTTCAGTTGATCGGCCATCATCTTCTTCCTCCTGCACGGGAAGAAGACGTTGTGCGATATTGCTCCTCCATCTGAAAATGAGGTCTGCCAGCCGATTCTTGGGAATTTCTTCCCTCGATTCCCTCATGAAACTTAAAGATGGAATGCCAAAGAAGCGTTTATCTTACATATTCGTGGACTATAATGTAAGTAATAGGCATCCAAAATCAAGGAAAAACTTGTTTTGTCGCCGGAGTAAATTGAGAAGTTATTGTTTTTTGGTAAGATAATGCAAACTCTATCAGACCACACCTCATTCACAAAAAAAATTACTTACACTTCATTTAAGCAAGAGGAATGTTCCTGAGAAAACGAATTTGCGTGGTTGTGGCTAATTTTGAGTTCCCTTCCTTAACTCAATCCAGAACGTGATTTTTCCCTTTATTGGGCAGCTTGACTCAGGACGAGTGTGGCCTCGAATCCTTCATCCAACATACTCTATTTCGTCCCCCTAAGCTGTCAAAATCATCAATTTTGAGTATTTAGGGTCGTAAGCAAGGATTTGAGTTATACCCCCAAATCTTACCCAATATTGAATTCCTTCGATTACACAAGTTCCTGAGGTCGTCTCTCTTCGCAGTGTTCTTCAAAAATGATCCTTAGGTGTGCAGAAACAAATTGAGATAGGACACGTATGATGAATCTGTCAGTATCTCTGGATTGGATTTGAGCTTCCTTCAATGGTGGACAAGATTGGAGAAATAAGATATCGACGTTTTAAAGGCTTCTTTCCTTCACCAAACTTATGGGTAAACTTATTTAGAAGGTGCATAAACAAGTTTGGAGATGAATAGTGGGCTATAATTCTCAAATTTGAAGCAAACCTGTGAACACGATACCCCAAAACAAAAAACTTGTATGTCTCGATTGGGGACTCGATTAAGCTTGCTTCTTGCTCCTAATAGTTGACCCTAATTCGTAGTTTATAGACGGATGATCCACTGCTATTGAAACGTCTAGAATTTCTATAATTTCATTCTTGATTTTTCTGGTTCTTCTGCCAAAAAAGTCTGCTCCGATCAGGGCCTTGCCGACCTCAATTTTGAATTATAGCCGTTGGATGGGATGATTTGTGAACTTTCTAGATTGTGTCAAATTTTTGAGATCCAATGGCTGTATTTTGAGATTTGATAGATTTTATGGGGAAGGTCGCCATGAAAGCTCTAATTCTTGCCCGAAAGGTATTTTAGTAATTATTCATATTTTAGGGGCATTTTGGTAATTTTGGCCCCTTTTAAATATTTTAATATCATTTTCTCAAAAGTACAAAATTTTCCCAAAATTCTTTTATATTTTTTTTACCATTTTTCCTTTTTTAAGCACCTGGTAATTCTTATTCTATAAAAAATTAATAATCGGGGAAGTTTAAAAAAAATGGAAAAAGTTTAATTTTCTCAACAATTTTCAATTTTCCTTGTTCTTTGCTTTCATATACAACCTATTAGAGATTATACATTGTCTCGTATTGGAGACCTTGATTGTCGCAAATTCTCCCCCTCCTTTTAAAACTTTTGTCATTGTGCTTATTATAAAATAGGTCAGGGAACAAGGTTCTTATTTGCCTTCTCTTTCCCAAGTGGCTTCTTCTACTCTATGATTCTTCCATAGGATCTCAACAAGAGCGATTTTCTTGTTTCTCAATCTTTTGACTTCCCTATCTATTATTTGCACCGGGTCTTCTTTATATGTTAGGTCATCTCTCAAGAAGAGAGTGTCATGAGCCAGTACGTGCGAAGGATTTGGGGTATACTTCCGTTGAATGGATACATGAAAGATATTATGTACTGCAGAAAAGTTTGGGCGTTGCCCGATTCTATAGGCCACAGGTCCAATCCTTTTTAATATCTCAAAGGGACGGATAAATCTAGGGCTCAGCTTCCCCTTTTTACCATACCTGAGCACCCCTGGGGTGCTACCTTTAGGAATATATGGTCCCCTACCTCGAATTCCATGTCCTTGCGCCTTAGGTCTGCATAGCTTTTCTCTCGACTTTGTGCGGTTTGTATCCTAGCTTTGATCTTCTGGACTGCAGCGTTGGTAATTTGCACCAGCTCAGGCCTAATAGTCGTCATTTGCCCCCTTCTTCTTAAAAGATAGGGGATCGGCATCTTCGTCCATAGAGGACCTCGTATGGGGCCATTTGTATGGTGGCTTGGTAAATATTATTATAAGCGAATTTCACAAGGTGCAGGTACTTATCCCAGCTTCCTGTAAAATTCATCCCACATACCTTCAACATGTCTTCCAATATTTGGTTGACCATTTTTTGGTTGGCCATCTGTTTATGGGTGGAAGGTCGTACTATAACTCCGTACCCAGTGCCTTTTGGAGAATTTTCGAGAAGAGAGATTTAAATCTGGCATCTCAGTCTAATACTATTGACACTAAAATACTGTGTAGCCGTACTATTTGCTCCATATAGAGTTGGGCCAAGCTATCTACTGAGTAAGCAATTTTTCTTTGGGAAAAAATGAGTGGACTTAGTTAATCGATTAACGATAACCCATACAATAGTGAAGCCTTTCTTTGTCTTAGATAATCCTGCATTAAAATCCATGGGTATGGCCTCCCACTTCCATTAGGGAATACTTAAGGGTTGTAGTTTCCCTGACGAGTGTTGTTTTGGTGCTTTGATTTGTTGGCAAGTCAAACGGCTACACAGTATTTTAGTGTCAATAGTATTAGACTGAGATGCCAGATTTAAATCTCTCTTCTCGAAAATTCTCCAAAAGGCACTGGGTACGGAGTTATAGTACCCTTTTGGTGATTTCAAGCTAGATGACGAATGGTGAGTCGTAAGCTTCTTTGAGTAACTCCTTTATTAGTCCTTCATCTTTAGGCACACATAACCGCCTTGTCCACTAGAGGCCATTATCAGTAGACATGGAGAATCGTTCAAGACAGTCCTTCTTGTTGCTGCAAGATTTTGCTGAGGTAAGGGTCCTTTTCCTGAGTATCAATTATACGTGTTCTTAGCGTAGGTTGGACCATTAGTTATGTCAGTCTTGTTGTTAAGCCCTTGACCAAGACCTTGATACCGGCCCCAATCATTTCCTCTTGGATCTTTCTTTGTCCTATGATTAATGCTTAGGATTGGGTCATCTTTCGGTTTAAGGTATTAGCTACAACATTGGACTTTCTAGGATGGTACAAGATTTCTATGTCATAGTCTTTTACAAGTTCCAACCACCTCCTTTGTCTCATGTTGAGCTCCTTTTGTGTGAACAAGTACTTTAGGCTCTTTGGATCCGTATACACCTGTATCTTTTCTTCATATACATAGTGGTACCACATCCTGAGGGCGAACACCACGTCTGCCAGCTCTAGATCATGTGTAGGATAATTGCGCTCATAGTCTTTTAATTGGCGAGAGACATATGCTATCATTCGTCCATTATGCATTAACATGCATCTCAAGCCTCTCCCTGATGCATCACTACATATGACGAAATTTCCTGAGTTGTCTGGTAGTGCGAGAACCAGAGTTGTTACTAACTTGTCCTTGAGTTTCGTGAAGCTTTTCTCACATGCAAATGTCCAAGTGAAGGTCTTACCCCTCTTTATGAGTTGGGTTACAGGTGTTGATAAAATGGAGAAGTCTTTCATATATCTCCTGTAATAGCCCGCCAGTCCTAGGAAGCTTTTAACTTCGGTGACTGTACTTGACTGGGGCAATTTTATTACTGCCTCAACTTTAGTTGAGTCTACGGAAATACCTTCGTTTGTCACGACATATCCGAGGAAGTCCACTTCTTGAAGTAAGAACTCGCACTAAGAAACTTTGCGTATAACTGTTGGGTTCGTAACTTCGTCAACATCATTTTGAGGTGAGTCTCATGTTCATTTTTCGATCTTGGAGTAGATAAGGATATTGTCTATGAAGAAAATTATGAATGTGTCAAGGAAGTCTTGGAATACTTGGTTCATCAAGTATATCAAAGCTGCAGGTGCATTAGTTAGTCTGAAGGACAGAACTGTGAACTCGTAGTGGTCGTACCTGCTTCTCTAGACCATCTTAGGTATGTCTTTCTCCTGGATTATTAGTTGGTGATATCCTAAATTATTAGTTGGCTCTATTATTTTTGGTGATGTTTGCTAGGAACGCCCATGCTCAGTTCTTAATTACCTTTTCGGCCGTCATGACTAAAATCAACCTTGGAATGTCTCCAGAACATTCCCCATGTACTTGAAACTTTCTCTTGATGGTGGTCCATGGCTCTCACTTAATAGTCCACTCCCATCCACGACTAGCTCCTAGCTGCCTAAAAAAAAAACATTTACCGAGTAAAAACTCAGTAAGTAGCATACTTGTGGGCTCTAAATCGCGACATTAAGATCGGATATTACTTCTTGTTATGTTTTCAGGAACTTAGAACTTAAAGATCATCGTGTCATGTATCATGTACTGATCCCGAAAACCTTCCCCTAAAGTAACCTTTAATTTTCACCCCATGAACACATGAGTGGTCTCGCCATAATCGTGTCATCCTGCTGGTAAATGTGGTGCATGGCATCTCGTTTAGGTGAGAAAAAAGGTAGGCCTATCATAACATCCTACTTATGATACATATTGCAAGGCATCCCACCTAAAGTGGTACAAGGGCCTCGTAGTACACCTCGTCATTTGAGACATTGGTTACTAGTCCTAGGTAGAGACAATGGTTACTAGTCCTAGGTATGGTTACTCGTAATTTGAGACAATGGGTATGGATCCTAGAAACTTATTTAGAATGTTATTCACATAGTCCTAGGTATTTTCTCAGTACATGGATTATTAATGAACCTAGTGATAAGGTTCACGGTGTTTCAAATGTTCAAACTGGACCTATTACACTATCCAAGACCAAGAAGATTCAACAAACATTTATTCTTCATGTACAAAATTGGATAGGCCTAGTTCAACAATCATTTCATGTGTTACATGCTGATTTGAATGAGGTAGGATCATTTGAAGCTTCTGAAGAGAATATTTGCACGGTTGAAGTAGCGGATAAAGTTGCAAGCATCATTACATGAGTTGTTAGAAAACTTTATTTATTATTTTTAATTTCATAAAGTTTGTAATAATCTAATGACTCCGTTTTTGTGGAGATTTAAGAGGATCAAGATTAAATCATGACCATTAACTTCTTTTGTGGGGAAACTATAAATACCACAAATTATGAAATTGAGATCTCAAATTGAGACTTTCATCATTAGAAATTCGAGCATCATCTTTGCCATTTCTAAGTCTCATGCAATCTTGTGGTAGATTGCATTCGAGCCATTCAATCAAGCCTTGATCAAGTTCTATTGTGGAGTCACTCAATTTAGAACTTTCTTCTCTCTTGGTTGATCTAAATTTTACATAAGGATGTGTTAATTTCTTTGGTTCAAGAGTTCTTACTTCAACAAAAACTTGGATCGCTGGGCTGAGGATTAGGGTTGCCTTATCACCTAGGTTTATACATAATGCCATGGGTTAGGCTTTAGGAGTTAAGGTTTTTGGCTCGGGTAAACACTAAAGGGTAACTTAACGTTGACTTATGAGCGTGAAAACCTACTAGCACTTTGAGGACATCATTATAGGACCATATGAGAAATTTCATGTTAAAAGTGTATCTCATTAATTATACAACGAGATAAAATCACATGAAGGGTATTATAGTCATTTTACACCGTTTCTTGGTTTAGCTATTTAGTCTTCTCCAATGACCGTCAAATTTAACATACTTCTTCAACATGCCATATTATGCTCAGGATTAAAAGTTCCTAGGCAGCGGGGTATGTTTCGTGGGTCATTTTACATAATATAATGTATATTATGTTTTAAATTCCTTTTGAATTATTTCGCAAAATTTTTTTTCCGTCTCATTAAAGTCATCGAGTCAATCCGTTCTACATTATGCATTTTTAATTCCATTGGAGGGATGTCGCTTGATGGTGGGTTACCATAAGTATTTTCATTTTTTTTTATTGAATGGTATTAGTTTGATTGCAATTATTTAGATTTTAGTTAGAAATTAAATGTCAACAACTTTCTAAATTTAGGAAATTATGTTTTGAATTATAAATTTAGGAAATTATTTACATGTTTACCCAATCTAATGAATATAACTTAAGATAATAGAGTTGTATATTAGTAGAGCTTTATGTGAATATTGGCAAATACGTACGAGTAAATGTTGACGAGAATTGTAAAACTACAATGAACTGACAAAATTATAGTTGTCCCGAGGTAAATTTGAAAAAACCCATATTTTTATTTAAGTAAATAATTCTCAAATACATTATGAAATCATGCTATCTAAAAATGGTATATTATTTGACATTTATTACTTATTTATATTCTAAGAAAAAGATTAAAAATTTGTTAAATGCTAAATAAACCTATTATTTAAAGTTTAAATGTATTGTTTAGGCGGATTATAAATATGAACCTATTAATTTCAATAATAATTAAACTTATACAAAACCAACTCCACATTATTTTCAATTTTAGGAATTTTAAATACAAAACAATAAACTTGATTTAGGAAGAAAAAAGATACAGTAAATTTTAAATACAAAACAACAAACTTGATTTAGGAAGAAAAAAGATACAGTAAATATGTCCAAATATTTATTTATTCTCAATAGTTGGACTATAAGGTGGCGGATCCTTAAAGTCATTTTTTTTTAACTTATATTATCAAGATTATGGATCTGAGGTTATATTGGACCTTAAGCAGCAAATTACGGCTTGTATCAAGAATAATTAGTAACTCAGGCTTAGGTCAACCAAGTAAGTAACTTTATAATTGGTTTGGTTGGAAGAATTGCTTTATGTATAGTGACACGTGCACAATGGTACTGCACGTGTCATATGTGTGATATGCTTTAATATGTGATGTAACATTATGTGTCGCTAAATGATATGTCAAATAATATTATGGTATAAAATAAATGTCATGTAATGTTACGATAAGTTATTTTAGGTTATGACATGTCATGATGTAATATGACATGCTATGCTATGCTATGATATGTTTTGAAGTAAGGAAATATACGATGCACAACCCCAATGCAATGATTTAAAAGTTACGTTATGAATGAAATGATTTTATAAAAGTTTATGTACGCATATTACCGAGCGTAATATGTGATGAAAGAATGGAGGCTGTCTTGCTTGATTTACTACGATGGAAAATATGGAGACCTCATGTATAATTGTATCTTCACGTGCATCGAGATACTTCTCATTTATGATGAGTACAGATACGTATACTATGAGGCTGAAATAACCATCATGCTTAGCATGGAGCAACGACGGTCGTCGTTCCCTCCGAGTGTCGGACTACTACCAAGAGGAGCTAGCACGACAAGCAGACCTAGGGGGTGTGCAAGCATACCTGGTGCAACCATCATGCTTAGCATGGAGCAACGGTGGTCGTCATTCCCTCCGAGTGTCTACCTACTACCAAGAGGAGCTAACTCGACAAGTAGACCTAGGAGGTGTGCAAGCATACCTGGTTCTCCTAAGTGAAAGCCAAATATCAAAACCACTAAACAACAATGGATTTTATGTGTAATTGTTTGGGAGTCTTTTGTCAATTCGCTGAGGAGTTTCAGCATGATCTTTTGTGTAATGACTAACTCTTGGACACGTCCTTCCATGTGTGTGATAGAGCTCTAAGAGCTACCGCCACATTTAGAGCTGTTTGATCCTGTGGCTTTTTCTTCTAAGGAATCAACATCAAACATCAGGTCTTTCATTGGCAACCCATCAAGGGGAGCGTCGATTGCATCGATTCCATCAACGATCTTCCCATGAGTTTATGGTGCATGACCCATTTTTTATACCATTCACCTTCGAGCGCCACTATAGTTTTGCATCATCCATGAGATGCATTGTGGCCAACGTAACTCTCAGGTCCTCTTAGCAAATTCCTGTGGCTTTCAAGTATTGTTCTAAGTAAAAAATAAAGTTTTCTAGGGTTCTCTATGGCCCTACTTGTCAAATTCACTCGGGTTCTCATCTCAGCCATGATGACATTCAACAACAGAGACCTTGAAAACGACCGGATTATCACATTAACCATTTGAATCACCTCAACCTCACTTGTTGAAGTTGAACCAAATATCTATAACATAGCACTAACAAAATTACCTAATTCATAAAAGTCTTTTTAATTTAAGATACTATTGAACTCGACCATTATAGGGCATCTCAAACCTAGGTACAATTTAAATATAATTGATGAAAAAAAAAAGATGAAAATATATAATAAAAGAAATAAGAAAATAAATAATAAAATAAAATTCCATTGCCGGGAATCAAACCTGAGTCACTTGGGTGAAAGCCAAATTTCCTAACCGCTGGACGACAATTTGATTTACACACGTCAAGTCTTTGATTTGCAACCCATCTAGGGGAGGGTCAATTTCATCGATTCCATCAACGTTCTTCCCATTAGTTTATGGTGCATGCCAATTTTTTATACCATTCACTTTCAAGGGCCACCATAGTTTTGCATCGTCCATGAGATGCACTGCGGCCAACATAACTCTCAAGTCCTTTGAGCAAGTGCCTGTAGCATTCAAGTATTGTTATACGTCAAACAAAAAGTTTTCTAATTCTATAGTATCCCGGTTTCCATTGAAAGTTTTGTTAAGTCCAACATGAGTTTGGATTCGGGTTTGAATCTCTATGGCCCTCCTTGTCAAACTCACTCCAGTGCCCATCTTAGTCATCTCAGCCATGATGGCATTCAACAACAGAAACCTTGTAAAGATTATCGCATTAAACATTCAAATCACCTCAACCTCACTTGTTGAAATTGAACTAACATCTATAACATAACACTAACAAAGGTACCAAGTTCATAAAGGTCTTTTAATCTAAGATACTATTGAACTGGACCATAATAGTGCCTTCAAACGTAGGTAATGTTTAAATATAATTGGTGACAAAAGATGAAACTATATAGTAAAAGAAATAAGAAAATAAAATTCAATTTTTGGGAATTGAACCCAGGTCTCCTTGTGAAAGCAAAATATCCTAACCCCTAGACGACAATGGATTTTTGGTATAGTTGTCCTGGAGTCTTTTTTCTGATCGCTGAAGTATTTCAGCATGATCTTTTGTGTAATGTCTATCTTTTCGACATGTCCTTTCATGTGTGTAATAGAGCTCTTTGAGCTACCGCCACGTTTCGAGTTGTTCAATCGTGTGTCTCTTTCTTCTCAAGAGTCAACATCAAACGTCAGGTCTTTGATTGACAACCTATCTAGGGGAGCGTCGATTTCATCGATTCCATCAACGGTCTTTCCATTTGTTTATGGTGCCTGCCCATTTTTTATACCATTCACTTTCGAGCGCCACCATAGTTTTGCATCGTCCCTGATATGCACTGCGGCCAACTAACTCTCATTTTTTATTTCATTTATCATTTTTTAATATTTAATATTAAGCTACACAATCAATTTTTTTTTTGTTAAAGATTGGAATTATAACAATCTGACTAACTTTGATTCATTTCTAAATGCATGTAAGTTGGCAAATTCACACATTTTAAAGAAACAAATTCACACATTTCTAAATGAGTTATGTTCATTTCCTTGATTCATTTCTAAATGCATGCTAGAAAAATGAAAACATGTAAGTTGCAAACTCACACCTTTGAAAGAAATAAGTAATAAGTTTTTGAATGACCAATCCTAATCAGAAAATAATGCAACCAAATTTATTTCAAACATAGAAAACTTCATAAAAAAATGTCTCCATCTGGTAAAACCAATAAAAGAAAGGGTCTAATATAGTAGAGTAAAAAATATATTGTTATGGTGATATGGCTCTAGATGATTAATGGATGTTGACTTTGACCAATTATTTTTCCTACTAATTTTTTTTTATTTTTCGAAGTTTTGAAACTATTTCAAGCAATTTTCTCTCATACAAGTGCATATAATTATAAAAATTTTGGAAATTGAAAAAGAGAGAAAGGTAAGGAGATTTGTGTAACGGTTGAGTGTTATGATTCTAAATCAACTGAGTTAGGTGAAAATAAATTTTGAAGATCAAATTAAAGTATTCATTTTGATGTCATCTTTATCCGAGTTTTGGGATATAGTTATTAATGCGATTAATAGTTCTCACAGATTTGAGAAACAAGTTTGAAGATATCTAAGATGCAATTCTCAACCATAATATTCACAATATTTGATAAAAAAAAATTGTCCTATATAATATATCAAATCATTCATTTGAAATTGGTTAATAATAAAATGAAGTGTTTCATCATTTTTAGAAAAAAATTCTTTAAATAGAAGTTTTATTAGATACTTTTAAGTTTTTCTATTATAAAAAATATTAGGGGTTAAACTTTTAAATTAACTTAATTTATAAAACTTATGATTTTTATATTATCAAGAGTAAGAGTTTAATTAAGCTAGGTCGATTCAATCTAGTGGAGCCAAGAATTGAACCAAACCAAACGAACTAGTTAATAACATGATTTAGTGGAAACATTTAGAGGAAAAATAGAAACAATAGAAGAGGATTTTGTTGAAGATCTCAACTTCCAAATGAAAATGTCCATTTCAAAATAAATCTAGTTTTCATCCCTTGTTTCTCAAGTGAAGATTGAAATAATATAGTTTTCAATTTGTTGTCGGTAATATACAACAATATATAAAATTAACTATAAAAAAATATATAAAATTACTTGTTCTCCAACTGGAGGGTTACTTCTGCAACCACTCTAAAGGCGCTCAAAATCACAACGAACTAGATAAAACAACTCTAAAACTTTGAATCCAATAATTTGAGATTGATTCTAGATAGTATCTCTCTTCTTATCCCCATGATTACTTTAGTTTTAAAAGTTAATATTAATTTGTGGAATCTGACTCAACTGACATAAAATATGAAAATCATGCCAAAATAACTTTTATAATAGGGTTCTATGGTGTAGTGGTTAGAACTTTGGACTTTGAATCCATGGACTTGGGTTTAGCTCCCAATAAAACTTGATGGGAAATATTTTTTTGAAATAAAACAAACGAAATTTAAAACATAACATACATTATATTTATATTAGATTAAACTTGAAGGACGGGGTTAACTCGATGACTCTAAAAATACGGGTAAATTTTTTGTGAAATAAAACGAACGAAATTTAAAATGTAATATACATTATATTTATGTTGGATCAAAATAAATTTTATATAAAGTATTTAAAAACAACACAAAAGTAGCCTTAATCGTGTCCTCGATATCCTAGGGTACCACACTATTTTCTTGTTCTTATCGTAAGTTCTTGTTTTGTTTCTTAATTCATTCTCCAAGACACTCCTCTTAGCATTTACGGTACTAGACATAAACTTGTCAACCTGTGTCTAAGGCTTCATGCATTCCAAGCGACACAGTCTTAATACTTACGCTCAAGGCTTCATGTGTTCCAAACAGCGTAGTCTAAGTCGTTAACCATTTAAATTCAACAACAGAGACCTTTAAAACGACGGGATTATCGCATTAACCATTTGAATCACCTCAACCTCACTTCTTGAAATTGAACCAAATATCTATAACATAACACTAACAAAGGTACCAAGTTCATAAAAGTCTTTTTAATTTAAAATACTATTCAACTGGACCATTATAGTGCCTCTCAAAGTCGATAAAGTTTGAATATAATTGGTGAAAAAAGATTAAACTGAATAACAAAAGAAATAAGAAAATAAAATTTCATTGCCGAGAATCAAACCCAGGTCTCCTTGGAGAAAGCCAAATATCCTAACCGCTGGACAACAATGGATTTTTGGTGTAGTTGTCCTGGAGTCTTTTTTCAGATCGCTGAAGAGTTTCAACATGATCCTTTGTGTAATGTCTAACTTTTCGACACGTCGTTCCATGTGTGTAATAGAACACTTTGATGTACCGCCACGTTTCGAGTTGTTCAATCGTGTGTCTCTTTCTTCTAAGGAGTCAACATCAAACGTCAGGTCTTTGATTGGCAACCCATCTAGGGAGCGTCGATTTCATCGATTCCATCAACGGTCGTCCCATGAGTTTATGGTGCATGCCCTTTTTTTAGACCATTCACTTTCGAGCGCCACCATAGTTTTGAATCGTCCCTGAGATGCACTACGACCAACATAACTCTCAAGTTCTCTGAGCAAGTGCCTGAAGCCTTCAAGTATTGTTATACGTCAAACATAAAGTTTTCTAATTCCTTAGCATCCCGGTTCCGATTCAAAGTTTTGGGTTCTTGTATTTTTAGCTTGTTAAGTCAAACATGAGTTTCACTTGGGGTGTGATTCTCTACGGTTCTCCTTGTCAAACTCACTCGAGTGCTCATCTTAGCCATCTCAGCCATGATGGCATTCAACAACAGATACCTTAAAAAGGACCAGATTATCGCATTAACCATTTGAATCACCTCAACCTCACTTGTTGAAATTGAACTAAATATCTATAACATAACATTAACAAAGTACAAAGTTCATAAAAGTCTTTTTAATCTAAGATACTATTGAACTGGACCACTATAGTGCCTCTCAAACGTAGGTAAAGTTTAAATATAATTGGTGACAGAGGATGAAACTATATAATAAAAGAAATAAGAAATAAATTTCATTGCCGGGAATCAAACCTAGGTCTCCGGGGAGAAAGCCAGATATCCTAATCGCTAGACGACAATGGATTTTTGGTGTAGTTGTCTTGGAGTCTTTTTTTCGATCACTGAAGTGTTTCAGCATGGTCTTTTATGTAATGTCTAACTTGACACGTCCTTCCATGTGTGTAATAGAGCTCTTTGAGCTACCGCCACGTTTTGAGTTGTTCGATCGTGTGTCTCTTTCTTCTTAGGAGTCAACATCAAACGTTTGGTCTTTCATTGGAATCCCATCTAGGGGAGCGTTGATTTCATCGATTCCATCAACGGTCTTTCTTTGAGTTTATGGTGCATTCCCCTTTTGCGGATCTGAGCGAACCCTTCCCCATCTCGAGGACCCATCCTCATCGCTGGTGCTCTTGCTGCACACCCCTTTCGCCAATCTGAGCGAACACTCGCTCCTCCTTTAGTCGAATAAGCTCCCCAACTAGCACCTTTGTCACGCCCAGCTGGAGCTCTTCCTCGGGATCTATCGACCCCTCACCGACGACGCTCACCAGAGCAGTTACATCGTTGATTAATTATGTGGATTTAAAATCAGAATTGGGGACATCGGATAAGACCGATGCATTCACCCTGAAAAGAGTCGGCTATTTCTCCTCGGATAGTGCCACATGGGCCTTTTCCTTGTTCCTAAGCTTGCTCCAGCAATTCTTGCTCGGTGGCTTTTTTCCTACAATTCGAGCACCGGATTGGCTCGCCATCAGTCGACTCCTTCTTTTGCTCCTCTTCTTTCCCGCGCGCGCCCACGAGATTTCCACTGCTTCTTGCCACCTTTGCCTCTAGAGGACCCGATGCTCTCGTTGGAGTTGTTGCGGAGCTTCAGGTGTGCAAACAATTCCTCCTCAGTGAGGAGAAGACGACCCAGCTTGTCGACAGCTGAAGCGACATTCTTGTTTCTCTACTTGACGTTGCACAATCGTCCGGTCACATCTTCCATCGTTAGGTCGTTCACGTCAAGTAATGTCTGGATCGAAATTACGACTTAATCGAGGTGATCTGGGGTGACCTGCAACATCTTCTTCAGGATATCCATCTCGCTAATGCTCCCACCAAGAGTGCTGATGTTGTTGGCGAGCCCCATGTCCGCATTGAAAAATCATCGACGGATTTGCCATCCTTAAAGTGGATCTCCGAGAACTCCTTCAGCAGCTACTCGATGTTGGACTGCTGCACTCGCTGCACACCAACCCAGCGGGATTTGATCCCTTCCCAGGCCGATTGCGCGGTGCGCTTGGTGGAGAGAGACGCTAACATCTCTAGAGGCACAGCCCGCAATATAGCAGCGAACGCCAATCGATCCTCTCGGTACTTGATCGCTTCTTCTTCCTCCGGCTCGATGGAGTGCCACAATCCTTGCGCTTGCAGGTTGACGTGCATCAACAAAGCCAACTCGTTGTAGTTGGACCTGATACCACTTGATATATTTTGCCTGAGTAGCTAATGGCAATGAGTATAGGAAGAAAATAACAGAATAAACACACGAGAGAATAGAAAGATGTACTTAGATTTTGTTGAAGACCAATGATTTGTTTCTCATTAGATTGACATATTTAAATAACAAATTTACGCTCAAAATGGCCCAAGTGGCCAACTAAACGTGTGCTACTCCCCCGTAAACATAGCCCAAATTGTCAACTAAAAATATGTAATTCCATTCTAAGTGTGTGCGTCAATTTCGATTGCCTAAAAACAAGATTCAACTAACTAATTTTAAGGAAAACGTGAATAACCTATAAAAAATATAGGCTTTTATCTAACAAGTTTTACTTCTACAACCACTCTAAAGACGCTCAAGATCACAACGAGCTACATAAAACAACCCTAGAATTTTGAATTCAATAACTTGGGTTTTACTTTTGATAGGGACTCTATTCTTATCCCATGCTTACTTTAGTTTTAAAAGTAAATATTAATTTGTCGAACATGACTCAACTAACATAAAACATGAAAACTCTGCCCAAATAAATTTTAACGAGGGGTTCTATTGTGTAGTGGTTAGCACTTTGGACCTTGAATCCAATGACCTGTGTTCAATTCCCGATAGTTAACCAATTTATCCAAAAGTTGTTCCTACACCCATTTTTACGTAAATTGTTCCTTTTTTTACGTAAATTGTTCCTTTCAGCCATCAAAGTTGGCAAATATTCAAGGTCGGTCCACGAGATGCTTTGAGGATTACTTCTTCTTTGAAATTCCATATTATATAAGTCCATGAAGGAATCGAGGAAAAAACTCACTTTAGGATCGGCAATCTGTAGAACGTGTCCTATTTTTTATCGACACTTTGTAGAATGGGTCCTTCTATTTTGGATCGACCCTCTGTAGAATGGTTCTTCTATTTTGGATCAACACTCTGTAGAACGGGTCACTAACGTTGAGATTATACACACTCCGGTCACTAAGGTTGAGATTATACTAAATGGGTCCATAGCCGATTGAGCAGGGTCACTTTTGGATCGACACTCTGTAGAAGGGTCATTAAGGTTGAGATCATACAAAATAGGTTCATAGCTCAGTGCTAGAGCATTTGACTGCAGAGTAAGAGGTTACCAGTTTGAACCTTGTTGGCTAGAGCATTTGACTGTAGATTGAGAGGTTACTAGTTTGAACCTTGTTGGGCCCTTCTATTTTGGACAGACACTCTGTTACACTTTTGGTCCGACACACTGTAGAAGGGGTCATTAAGGTTGAAATTATACAAAATGGGTCCATAGCTTAGTGGTAGAGCATTTGACTGCAGATCAAGAGTTCACCAGTTTGAACATGGTTGGACCCTCTAGACACTCCTTAGAACAGGTCCAAAATAGAAGGATTAACACCTTTTAGGAACGTCGAACATAGGTATGAATCGAGGTATTCATCTACCATAGGACCCCACACGTCTCGGGACCGGAAGAGTGTCTAAAGGACCCCACTATGAACATGGTTAAAAAAATTACAAGTAGGCTACATACTGAGTCTTGTACTCACTCCATGTTTTCCATATTTTTCACGTAACTAAGAGCTAGTCGAGGTCGAGAACAGATCAAAAGCAGTTGCCATTGACGAACAACACCCACTAAAACTATTTTTGATGTTTTAAAATGATTTTTTTTAACCTTTCCCTTGTACTATGAACATATAAGCTCTATTTTGAATATAATGTAAATATATATGTTCATTATATTTTAAATCTTTTTTATTTTGAGAAAACTTTTTACTGTGTTTTCAACCTCTTTTAAGTTGTGATCCGTGCTTCGAGAACCTACAAAAAACGGGTCATGACTTAAAAATAAAAAAACAATTTTTTAGTATGAATATTAATGTAAGTTGCATTGATATATGGACAAAATCATTGGTACAAAGAATATTCATGAACTTTCAAAATATGAACCCTTAACATTGTAAAATAACGTTCTTACTATTATTATACGATGAAAACATGAAAACAGTTGATCATACTTCATAAATCATCTCCCTTTTACGTTTCCTCTCACTCCTCTTCTTCAACCTATGACCCTCACTCCTCTTCTTCAACCTATGACCGGACAATACTTCATCTCTTTGTTTTTTTCCTTTCACTTTTTAAATACCCTTATTTCATTCATAAATCTCTAAAATGTCTCCTATTTTCCTTCATTTTCTCTGTTCTTAAATATCAAAATCTTAAATAAAAATGAAGAGCTCTCTAAAATGCTCTCCTTTGCCAGTAATTTCACATAATTTAACATTTTTAAAATCGGTAAATTAAAGAATTCTACATTGATATATTTATAATTTCATGTAGTCTTCATAAGTTTGTCAGCCACACTACCTATTATCGAACTTGGTAATGTGAGTTTGTAACCCATCTATTAGGGTTCTTGAAATGATTCTCTAGCTTATCCTTTCCATGTTGGGAGTTGGGTCATGGGTCTTGGGTGAAGGAACCCTTGGTTTATCGACCTTAGAGTTGAAGGAAGCATCTTAAGGCTAATTTCACATAGTTGCATTCCCTTTAAGATTACAATTCTTTTCTATTTTATTAAAAAAAAAATTAACGTGGATTCATTTTCAAATGCATGCTAACACCTCTATTGTTGAATAAACTGCATGAAACTAGTTTCACATAGTAGCGTTGCCTTTTGCTCCTATTGGTGGAAGGATAGTAGGTCGATTCTCCTTGACACAATTTTTTTTTTTTTTTTTGAGATAAAGATTGGAATTATAACAATCTGACTAATTTTGATTCATATCTAAATGCATGCCGACAAAGTAGAAAAATGAAAACATGTAAGTTGTAAACTCACATATTTCAAAGAAACAAATAAGTTTTGATGGTACCAACCCTAATTAGAAAATAATGCAACCAAATTTATTTCAAACATGGAAAATTTCATAAAAGAATGTCTTCATCTCGTAAAACCAATAAAAGAAAGGGTCTAATATGGTAGAGTAAAAAAAATATTGTTATGGTGATATGTGTTCCAAGTGATTAATAGATGTTGACTTTGACCAATTATTTTCCTACTATTTTTTCTTATTTTACTAAGTTGTGAAACTATTTCAAGCACTTTTCTTTTGTACTCCTGCGTATAATTATAAAAATTTTGGAAATTAAAAAAGTAAAAGAGAAAGGTAAGGAAATTTGTGTACGAGTTGAGTGTTCATTCTAAATCATTACGTGGAAATAAATTTTGAAGATCAAATTAAAGTATTAATTTTGATGTCATGTTTATCCGAATTTTGGGATATTGTTATTAATGCGATTAGTAGTTTTCACGAATTTGAGAAATTAAAGTTTGATGATAACTAGGATGCAATTCTCAACAATAATATTCACAACACTTACACAAAAAAAAAAAAAAAAAAAAATTGTCAACATAAAATATGTGAAACAAATTAACATTTTCTTTTATATAATATATCAAATCATTCATTTGAAATTGGTTAATAATAAACGACAAGTCTTACATTATTTTAAGAGAAAAATTCCTTAAATAGAAGTCTTATGAGATGCTTTTAAGTTTTCCTATTATAAAAAATATTAGGGGTTAAACTTTTAGGTTAACTAATTTATAAAACTTAATTTTTATATTATCAAGAGTTTAATTAAGCTAGGCCGATTCAATCTAGTGGACTCAAGAATTGAACCAAACCAAACGAACTAGTTAATAACATGATTTAGTGGAGGATTTAGTTGAAGAGCTCATCTTAATAAAAATGTCCATTTTAAGATAAGTCTAGTTTTCACCCCTTGTTTTTGGTGTGAATATTGAAATAATATAGTTTTCATGTTAGATTTTGCTGGGAAGAAAGAAAGAGTGAGATGTAAAGTATTATTTACATTTGTTGTCTGTAATATAAAACAATATATAAAATTAACTATAAGAAAATATATAAAATTACTTGTTCTCCAAGAGCTTCAATCAACACTGGAGGGTTACTTTTGCAACCACTGGCGCTCAAGATCACAACGAAATAGACCATATAGGTCGCTTGATCGGTGTATACATGAACATGGCATCCAGCAAATCATTAAGTACCCATAACATGACGCATGGCATCTCATCTAGGTGAGAGAAATAAGGCAAAACAAGACATCTTGCAAAGAAAACATGGTGCAGGGTGTCACAACCTAACTATGAAGAGAGTAGGTTGTGACCCTCACGTTGCGACAGGAGAACCGGCGACCATCAAGTGGCACCATCCAGCCACGCGAGGGCCTAGACGAGTGCCATGATACGATCGACGAGGACGATGCATCATCTAGCACACCACATAGAGTGGGCATTGAAGACTAGTTGAGACATAAGCAAGACAGAGACATCAAGTAGACAAGAGGGGCAAAGATAGGCTTGTAGAAGGGCCAGGTAGGGCCCTGGGCCTTAACCTCGAAAGCCGGGGTTCTGAAAGAAATTTGGTCATGCGGTTCGGGAGTTAAGTCTGTCCATATAAAATATGAATGCTCGCCAAGTTTGGTGTCAATCAGACACCAGACAGACAATGCACGACAGCGTATGGTCGTTCACCAAAATCATGTCTATGCCTGGTATATTGAAAATGGCTCAAAATGTACTATAGGGGGTACCATGGTGTTAGCTCTCCACAACCCCTGGGCCCTGTGGCCTAAGTGAGCTACCCTGTGGCACATATGTGTTTCATAGTGTTGGCGAGCGTATCGAGACGAGTGTCTCGGGTGACTTCCTTTTAAATAAGTTTTTCAAGGACAGTATCGGACGACACGGGTGTGCCGGTATTGCGCCCCAGCTCGCGTGTTAGCGGTTGCTACATACACCCGCTATCCGGCACGGTATCCGTAAATGACATGGCATGGGTACGGGAGGGCCAATGCCTCGATAGAACTCGAATGGATGGATGTGCGGGAAGTCCTGATTAGACGAGCGACACGCGGGCCCGTTCTCAATGGTAAGATCGAGTGAGTTATGATGACCGACGACATCTCGAGACTCGAGATGGCGTCAAGGCATATGGACCCTGTTGAGGGGGATCGAGATGACAAGACGAGATGCGACGTTGCATTGAGAGATCTTGGCTCGAGCAGAGGCAAGGTCGAGCCAAATGACTTGGCCTAGCGTAGAGGCAAGTCGGACGTGTCGCAGACGATTGAACATGCACGCGCAGGCGGCGTGCGTGGTTGAACAAGCTTGGATTTCGCACAAGCAATGTTCAATTGGCGAAGACAAACCTCGCCTAAGGTCCGACGAAGCCACAAAGCCGGGGTGAAAAATATATATATGGGGCTTAATTCCCCTTAAGGCTAGTCGTGAGCATGTTAAGATCACGACGCCGCATGATAAAAAATGTAGGACTGTGACAGTTGGTATAAGAGCCACACTTTGTGTGTCTAGTTGGGCAAGAAAATCAAGAGAAATTAACCCAAGAGTTGATCGAAGACCTTGCAAGTGTGTCAAGAGTGCCAGAGTAGGCAGGACAGTTACTGGTCAGACTTATAATCAGTTGGGGGTTGAAGCCAAGACTAGCCGAAGTTCATTAGTGTCGTGTGTCGACACTTCATTATGGGAGATCTACCCGTCAAACAAAACCAATCTCATTTGCCAAGTGCTTGTGGTTCGGAAGTTGGCAAGACAGATGAAACAGTAAGTGCACGATGTCGGTGCCTTCCAAAGAACCATTCACATAAGAGGAAGAGTGTTGGTGGTTACAAGCAGAGAAGCCGAGAGATGAGAAAAGATAAGCGTCGGTCAAGTGCAGAAGTTGAGTACAATGTAAGTCCTTATGGGAGGACGATCTTGCTGCAAAGAGGCAGCCGAGTTTGAGTGGGGGAGAGCCAAATCAATAGGGCTCTCACCCCATAAAGGTGCTCTAACATGCGAGCACACGTGTATTCCTTGAGCCATCACCTTGTGCCTAAGGTGGATGACTCCACAAGAGTTGTCAAGACCAGTATCCACTCGAGAAATGAGCATCAAGCTAGAAGTGGACATACAAAAGTGAAGCTGCGAAGAAGACCAAGAGAAGTGTCAATGCAGCAATAGCCACATGAAGGTGGCAAAGTACAAAGAGTTGGCCGAAAGGTAGCGCCAACAACTGAAGAGAAAGTGTCAAGAAGTTTTGACCTTACTCAATAGATAAAGTGGCCGCGACAATGTCATGGTTGGGCTTGTGAGCCCCACCTCGAGAGGTGCGCGACTCAGAGGATACTCACATTGAGGCCAAGTTGGCCACGATGGGGCAATGTGCCCCTTAGAAGTCCATAGTTGTCTGGTGAGTGTCTGCAGAGAGAGTCAGCCTCACCCACAGCTATGAAAAACACTGAATAGCCACGTCTACGTTGCGAGTCTTGGGCGAACAACAGAAATAGGTCCGAAGAGGTATAGCCGTAGATAGTAGTGGCAAGCAAAAGTTGAGGCAAGTTCACCCAACAACTAACCAAGTCAAGAGTCAGAACGTGGTGCCATATGACAAAAGAGAAGTCAGAAGCATCCACTCGAACTTGTCCCCAAGCTGACGGAAGACGTCAGCAAGACGAGCATTCTGACCAAAGATAGTCAGTTGCTCAATACTTTTATGAAACACAACTAGATCCATTGAGTCGAGTCGGCAATAGTTAGAGAGTTCGGATCGTCATCGGAACGATGCCGAAATTGAGTGGAGGAGAATTTCACAACCTAATAGTGGTTGTGCCCCCAAGTAGGTCATCGAGGACGATGACTAGTTTAAGTGAGTGAGAATGTCACAACCTAACTATGAAGAGAGTAGATTGTGACCCTCACGTTGCGACAGGAGAAGCGGCGACCCTCAAGTGGCGCCATCCGGCCACGCAAGGGCCTAGATGAGTGCCATGATGCGATCGAGGAGGATGATGCATTATCTAACACACCACATATTATGAGCATTGAAGACTAGTTGAGACATAAGCAAGACAGAGACATTAGGTAGACAAGTGGGGCAAAGATAGGCTTGTTGAAGGGCCGAGTAGGGCCTCGGGCCTGAACCTCGAAAGTTGGGGCTTCGGAAGGAATTTGGTCATGCGGTTCGGGAGTTAAGTTTTTCCATATGAAATATGAATGCTTGCCAAGTTTGGTGTCAATCGAACACCGGACGGACAATGCACGACACCGTATGACCGTTCACAAAAATCATGTCTATGCCTGGTAGATTGAAAATGGCTCAAAATGTATATAGGGGGTACCATGGTGTTAGCTCTCCACCACCTCTGGGCCCTGTGGCCTAAGTGAGCTACCCTATGGCACATACGTGTGTCATAGTGTGGCCGAGCGTGTCGAGACGAGTGTCTCGGGTGACTTCCTTTGAAATAGATTTTTTAAGGACAGTATCAGACGGCACGGGTGTGCCGGTATTGCGCCCCAGCCCGCGTATTGGAGGTTGCTACATACACCCGCTATCCGATACGTTATCCGTATATGACATGGCATGAGCACGGAAGGGCCAATGCCTCGATAGAACCCGGATGGATGGATATGCGGGAAGTCCCGATTAGACGAGCGACACGCGGGCCCGTTCTTGATGGCATGATCGAGCGAGTTATGATGGCCGACGACATCCCGAGACTCGGGATGGCGTCAAGATATATGGACCCTATTAAGGGGGATCGAGATGACAAGTCGAGATGCGACGTTGCATTGAGAGACCTTGGCCCGAGTAGAGGCAAGGTTGAGCCAAATGACTTGGCCTAGCGTAGAGGCCAGTCGGACGTGTCGCAGATGATTGAACATGCACACGCCGGCGACGTGCGTGGTTGAACAAGCTTGAATTCCACACAAGCGATGTTCAATTAACGAAGACAAACCTCGCCTAAGGTCCGACGAAGCCACAAAGCTGGGGCAAAAAATATATATGGGGCTTAATTCCACTAAGGCAAGTCGTGAGCATGTTAAGATCACGACGCCGCACGGTCACAAATGTAGGACCGTGACACAGGGCATCCCACCTAGAAGAGGAAACTTAGGCCTCTAAAAGCACCGCATGGTGAGAGGTATTTGCCACAATTGGACATGCTTAGAGTTATTACCTAGCATTCTTGAATTTTCTTGTTTGAGGACTTTGGTCCCTTATCTTTGAGTGGTACCTAGCATTCTTCTTGCCATGGTAGTTAGAGCTTGTTTGGTATTGTTCTTTGTTCTCAATCTTGTATGTTTCTAAGGTTCTTATTTTCTTGAGGCATAAGGTGTAACATGCATTCGTAATCATATGAACCCATAATAACTAGCCTGAGTTATTCTAGAAAGTCATAGATTCATAATGGATTCCTTAGAGGGTTCTAGAAGGGTCTTGAATCTTGAGGTGCTTTCTTTAAGCGTCCCCTATGTTCCATCTTTGTTTAGGTTCCGAACTTGCTCCAACCAACTTGAAATCTTGAATTTACCCACATGTCATATAAAATAGACCTTATAGAAAATAGTTGGTAATTTGGAGCATGTCTAGACCTTGAGCTAGGATATGACTTCTTGTTTCGTTTTTAGGAACTAAACCTTAGAGGTTGTCATGTCATGCATTGTATTTTAACTGTGAAAACTCTTCCGAAGTAACTCTTAAATTTCTCCACATGAGTGCATAGGTGGCATTGTCATAATCGTGGCATCCTGTTGGCCAATCATGATGCAGGGCATCTCATTTAGGTGAGGGAAATAATAAGTTCATCATGGCATCCTGCTCATGGTACATATACCATAGCATCCCACCTAAAGAGGAATAGGGGCCTCGTGGTACACTTCGTGAAAGGAGATAATGGTTACTTTTGCCTGAATCCTAGCAACTTGTTAAGCATGATATTTGCATTAACCTAGGTGTTTTCATGGGTTCTTGGTGATCCTAGGTTTATGCATAACGTCTTGGGTTAAGCTTGGAACTTATAAGTTCTTCTTAGGAATAACCCAACATGATCTTTTCCACGTAGCATCTATTAGAGACTAAGGATACATGTGGGGAATCTCTTATTTCACGGATACCTCTTTAGTTATCATAGGAGGTAAAGTCATATGGATCGTGATGAGCATTTTCTCCCATATCTTGGTTTCGCTACCTAACGTTTTCCAATAACTTCCAAACTTCATTACCTTATACAACCTCCTGGAATAAGGATTCATACAACATTTCATAAATAATTGGAGGTCATTTAGGACTTAACCCGTAGGTAAACTTCCTCAGGGGCGTTATGTTCATTTTACCTCTAATTCTTGGTTTTGCTACTTAACGAGTTCCAATGGCTTTAACACTTTAACATATCATCAAACATCATAAAATAAGATCTACTGATGAGTTTCATAGCATTTGAAGGTCATCTAGATCATGCGAAGGTAAATTACCTTAGGGGCATTATGGTCATTTTACGTCGATTCTTGGTTTGCCTACTTATCCTTATCCAATAACCACCAAATTTCATATATAATCTCAACATGCTATAATATGCTCAACATTAAAATTTTATAGGCAGCCGAGTTCTTCATTTTCCTTTGAATGGTATTAGTTTGATTGCAATTATTTGGATTTTAGTTAGAAATTAAATTATAAGAATTTTCTAAATTTAGGAATTTAGGTTTTGGATTAGTATAAAAAATTATTTACATGTTTACCCTCAATCTAATGAATATAACATAAGGTAATAGAGTTGTATACTAGTAGGGTTTGATGTGAATATGGCCAAATACTTACCTATAGTAAATGCAAACGAGAATTGTAAAACTACAATGAATTGACAAAATGATAGTTGTCCCAAGGTAAATTTGAAAAAAAGAAATAGTTTCATTTTTATAACATTCTAACAAATACATATTTTTATTTAAGTAAATAATTCTCAAATATATTTTAAAATCATATTATCTAATAAGTGGTATATTATTTGACTTATATTAGTTAAGCATATTTAAATTCCCAGAAAAGATTAAAAATTTGTTAAATGCTAAATAAAATGGAACCTATTATTTAAAGTTTCAATGAATTGTTTAGGCCGATTATAAATATGAACATATTAATTTCAATAATAATTAAACTTATACAAAACCAACTCCACATTATTTTTAATTTTAGGAATTTTAAATACCAAACAATAGACTTGAATAAGGAAGAAAAAAGATATAGTAAATATATCCAGATATTTATTTATTCTCAATAATTGGACTACACGGTGGCCGATCCTTAAAGTCATTTTTTTTAACTGATATTATCAAGATTATGGATCTGAGGTTATATTGGACTTTAAGATGCAAATTACGGCTTGTACCAAGAATAATTAGTTACTCAGTCCTAGGTCAACCAAGTAAGTAACTCTATAATAAGTTTTGTTGGAAGAATTGCTTTATGTATAGTGACACGTGCAAAGTGGTACTGCACGTGTCATATGTGTTATATGTTTTAATATGTGATGTAATATTATGTGTCGCTAAATGACATGTCAAGTAAAATTATGGTATAAAATAAATGTCATGTAATGTTACGATAAGTTATTTTATGTAATGAGAAGTCATGATGTAATATGATATGTTAGGCCATGATATGATATGACATGCTATGCTATGGTATGTTTTAAAATAAGGAAATATACGATGCACGACCACAATGCAATGGTTTAAAAGTTACGTTATGAATGAAATGATTTTTTAATAGTTTATGTACGCATATTACCGAGTGTAATATGTGATGAAAGAATGGGGGTTGTCTTTCCTGATTTACTACGATAGAAAATATCGAGACTTCATGTATAATTGTATCTTTACGTGCATTGAGATACTTCTCATTTATGATGAGTACAGACACGTATACTATGAGGCTAAAATAACCATCATGCTTAGCATGGAGCAACGACAGTCGTCATTCCCTCCGAGTGACTGCCTACTACCAAGAGGAGCTAGCTGACCAACAGACCCACAGGGTGTGCAAGTACTTCTGGTGCACCCATGTTTGCATGTGTGAGTCGTGTGTAAAGAAGTACTACACATCCAACTTGCCCCGATTGGAAAGACGCCCAAGAGAACATGGTTTTAAATGTTAGGTTGCATTTATTCTACATGTGTTTGCTTTCCCCGCCCTAAATTGTGGGGTCACTTACGAATACGACCGGATTATCGCATTAACCATTTGAATCACCTATACCCCACTTGTTGAAATTGAACAAAATATCTATAACATAACACTAACAAAGGTACCATTATAGTGCTTCTCAAACGTACGTAAAGTTGAAATATAATTGGTGACAAAAGATGAAACTATAAAATAAAATTCCATTGTCAAGAATCGAACTCGAGTCTCCTAGTTGAAAGCTAAATATCAAAACTGCTAAACAACCGTTGATTTTTTGTGTATTTATTCGGGAGTCTTTTGTCAATTCGCAGAAGAGTTTCAGCATGATCTTTTGTGTAATGTCTAACTCTTCAACACGTCCTTCAATGTGTGTGGTAGAGCTCTTAGAGCTACTGCCACGTTTTGAGCTGTTCGATCGTGTGGCTCTTTCTTCTAAGGAATAAACATCAAACGTCAGGTCTTTCATTGGCAACCCATCAATGTGAGCGTCGATTGTATCGATTCCATCAACGATCTTTCCATGAGTTTATGGTGCATGATCCATTTTTTATACCATTCACCTTCGAGCGCCATCATAGTTTTACATTGTCCATGAGATGCACGGCGGCCAACTAACCTCTCAAGTCCTCTAAGCAAGTTCCTATAGCCTTGAAGTATTGTTCCACGACAAAAATAAAATTTTCTAATTTCTTAGCATCCCAGTTCCCATTGAAGGGTTTGAGTTCTTGGATTCTCAGTTAGTTAACTCAACATGAGCTTGGTTTGGGGTGTGGTTCTCTATGACCCTTGTTTGGGGTGTGGTTCTCTATGACCCGCTTTGTCAAAATCATTGGGATGCTCATCTGAACTATGATGGCGTTCAATAAGAGTGACCTTAAAAACAACTGGATTATCGCATTAACCATTTAATTCACACTCACAAAGGTTTAGAGTTCATAAAAGTCTTTTTAATCTAAGATAATATTGAACTAGACTATTATAATGCCTCTCAAATGTAGGTAAAGTTCAAATATAATTGGTGACAAAAGATGAAACTATATAATAAATAAACTAAGAAAATAAAATTTCATTACCGAGAATCGAACCCAGGTCTCCTGTGTGAAAGCTAGATATTCTAATCGCTGGACGACAATGAATTTTTGGCGTAGTTGCCCTGGAGTCTTTTTTGCAATTGCTGAAGAGTTTCAGAATGATTTTTTGTGTAATGTCTAACATTTTGACACGTCCTTCCATGTGTGTAATAGAGATCTTTGAGCTACCGCCATGTTTCGAGTTGTTTGATCGTGTGTCTCTTTCTTCTAAGGAGTCAACATCAAACGTTAGGTCTTTGATTGGCAACACATCTAGGGGAGCGTCAATTTCATCGATTCCATTAACGATCTTCCCATGAGTTTATGGTGCGTGCCCATTTTTTATACCAATCACCTTCGAGCGCCACCATAGTTTTGCATCGTCCATGAGATGCACTGCGGCAAAATAACTCTCAAGTCCTCTGAGCAAGTGCATGTAGCCTTGAAGTATTGTTCTATGTAAAAAATAAAGTTTTCTAATTCCTTAGCATCCCGGTTCCCATTGAAAGTTTTGGGTTCTTGTATTTTCAGTTTGTTAAGTCCAACGTGAGTTTGTCTTGGGGTGTGATTCTCTACGGCCCTCCTTGTCAAACTCACTCGAGTGCTCATCTCAGCCCTGATGCCATTCAACAACAAAGACCTTGAAAACGACCAGATTATCGCATTTACCATTTGAATCACCTCAACCTCACTTGTTGAAATTGAACCAAATATCTATAACATAACAATAACAAAGGTACCAAGTTCATAAAAGTCTTTTTAATCTAAGATTAAACTGGATCATTATAGTGCCTCTCAAACGTAGGTAAAGTTTAAATATAATTGGTGACAAAACATGAAACTATAAAAATAAAAGAAATAAGAAAATAAAATTTCATTGCTAGAAATTAAACTTACGTCTCCTAGGTGAAAGCCAGATATTCTAACCATTGGACATCAATGGATTTTTGTTGTAGTTATCGTGGAGTCTTTTGTCAGGTACCCGATTTTTAAATGAATTGTACCCTTTTAAAATTTAGAAAAAAAAAAGGGTTAGAAACAAAGTCTTAAAAGAAAAATATAAATTTTACATTTACAAATCTTGTGTTTACCTATGGCATAAATAGTCTTCAGACAAAATCAAAGAGTTACAAAAACATATTCAAAAATAACATATCGTTTATTAAAAAAGAACATTTACAAATTTTAGGTTAACAACACGCTAAAAAGAAACGAGGAATTCTGAGACTAGTAATTAACTACAAACCCTTGAATAAGGTTTTAGATTTAATAAGATATCCGATCCGAAGCAAAAATGATTTGATAAAAAGAATTTTGGAGTCAAATGTTTTCATAAAATTAGATATAAAATTGGGATTTTGGAAAATTCAAATTTTCTAAAAGGATAAATATAAAATAGCATTTAATGTCCGGTTTAGAAAATACGAGTGGAATATCATGCCATTTGGGCTAAAAAACGCTCCATCCGAATTTCAGAAAATTATAAATGATATTTTCAATCCTTTCAAAAAAATTTAATAGTTTATATTGATGATGTGTTGATATTTTCTAAAACTATTAAGATCAACACTTTAAACATCTCCATACATTCATTAATGTAATAAAAAGAAATCAGCTAGTTGGGTCCATACCCAAAATCAAATAATTTCAAACTCAAATCTGTTTTCTTAAATTTGAAATTTATTTAAGCCTTATAAAACCCATCAAAAGTACATTGAATCTGCCTCAAACTTTGTGATGAAATAACTAAGAAAATCCAACTTCAAAAAAATTTAGGTTATCTCAAATATATATCTTATTTCTTTTAAGATATCAGGCACATTTACAAACGTCTTTATGAGCGTCCTTAAAAGAATACAAAGTCTTGATCCGTAAAGTATACCTCTACAACCCAAAAAAATCAAATCATTGGTCCAATAAACTTTCTGCTCAAGTCTTATTAACCCAAGCATAGAGCTCAGAGTGAAATACGCATCCAATATCCGATATGGAGGAATCTAAAATTGTCAAAGATAACATAGAATCAATTACCATATTTTCATTCCCAAGTGTGGACTCAAATGAGCAATTACAATAAGTAATGCAAAGAAAATTAAGTAATAAATCAAGAAAATAGATGAGTGGCAATAAATATTGGGAAGTGATTCGAAAACTTTTTGTTTCGGTATTGAATTACATTTATGATTATTTATGTTATGTCTTATTTTCTTCAATTTGTATTTAATAACTTTTATTGGTAGTTTGTAGTTGGTAGTACATTATGTTTGAATTATCTTTTTTTTTTTTTACGTATTGAAAGGCTTGTAATATTCAAGTTTACACTGAATACAAAAATCTTGTGTTTGAAACCCTTTAGGTGTCATGTTTCTTTCGAACTTTAGTTTAGTTTTATGTTAAAATCGATTCATTAGATTAGTCATGGTCAAGCTAATTCTGGAGTGGGTCGTCTTGGAATCTAAGAGTGACCATCATAGATTCCAAGTTCAATCTATGAGTTATTCATCCTTCTAACCCACTCTTAGTTGGAATCAATTCGTGAAGTTAGCTTTCTTTGTGAGAGTTTGCAGGATACTGGATCTCTAGCTTTGCAAAATTCATCATTGTTGGCGCTTATCAAAAACTCTGCCCAAATAAATTTTAACAAAGGGTTCTATGGTGTAGTGGTTAACACTTTGGACTTTGAATCTAACGATCTTTGTTCAATCATCAGTTTTGGTTTAATTGACCCTAATCTGGACCAATGGGAACACATAAAACATCGAACATAAGTCTGAATCGAGTTATTCATCTACCATATCATCTACCATAGGACCCCACGCGTCTCTCGACCTGACCTGACGAGAGTCTAAAGGAAAAGAAATAAGAATAATTGAGTTATTCATCTACGAACTCACAATCTTAGAACCTTAGAACTAAGGTCCTTAAGAAAAACTAAAAGGGAAAGAACTTAAAACCTTATTCTAAAGTCCTCCACATAGAACCATGTAATTAAAACCTAAGGGCCACGGTTCTCAGGACAAGAACAAAGATATCATTAAGAAGAGTGTGGTACCCAAGCACTCACTATGAACATGGTTAAAAACTTACAAGTAGGCTACTTACTGAGTCTTGTACTCACTCCATGTTATCCAAGTACCCTTAACATTCTAAAATAACATTCTTATTATTAGTATACGATGAAAACATTTTATCATACTTCATAAATCATCTCCCTTTTGTGTTTCCTCTCACTCCTCTTCTTCAACCTATGACCCAACAAATACTTCATCTCCTTGTTTTTTTCGTTTCACTTTTTAAATACCCTTATTCCATTCATAAATCTCTAAAATGTCTCCTATTTTCATTCATTGTCTCTCTTCTTAAATATCAAAATCTTAAATAAAAAGGAAGAGCTCTCTAAAAAACTCTTCTTTGCCAATAATTTCACATAATTTAACATTTTAAATACCGGTAAATTAAAGAATCCTACATTGATATATTTGTAATTTCATGTAGTCTTCATAAGTTTGCCGGCGATACCGCCTATTACCGAGTTTGGTAATGTGAATTTGTAACCAATATGTTAGGTTTCTTGGAATGATTCTCTAGCTTATCCTTTCCATGGTGGGAGTTGGGCTATGGGTCTTGGGTGAAGAAACCCTTGGTTTATCGCCCTTGGAGTTGAAGGAAGAATCTTGAGGCTAATTTCATATACTAATTTCAAATAGTAGCATTCCCTTTAAGATAACAATTCTTTTCTATTTTATTCAAAAAAAAAAATAATGTGGATTCATTTTCAAATGCATGCTTACACCTCTATTTATGAATAAATTGCATGAAACTAGTTTCACATAGTAGCGTTGCCCTTGTTGTATATATTTTATACAACAATCTATAAAGTTAACTATAAGAAAATATATAAAAGTACTTGTTCTCCAAGAGCTTCAATCAACACTGGAGGGTTACTTCGCAACCACTCTAAAGACGCTCAAAATCACAACGAGCTAGATATAACAACTCTAGAACTTTGAATCCAATAATTTGAGTTTGACTCTTGAATAGGATCTCTCTTCTTATCCCATGCTTACTTAAGTTTTAAAAGTTAATATTAATTTGTGGAATCTTACTCAACTGACATAAAATATGAAAACCATGCCAAAATAAATTTTAACATAGCGTTCTATAGTGTTGTGGTTAGCACTTTGGACTTTGAATCCAACGACCTGGGTTAACCCAGTAGAACCTAACGGGTGAATTTTTTGCGAAATAAAACAAACGAAATTTAAAACATAACATACATTATAGTTATATTAGATTAAACTTTAAGGACGGGGTTGACTCGATGATTCTAAAAAGACGGGTAAATTTTTCGCAAAAAAAAAAAAAAAACAAATGAAATTTAAAATGTAACATACATTATATTTATATTAGATCAAAATAAAGTTTATACAAAGTATTTAAAAACAACACAATAGTTAAAGTACAAAATAAGAAACGACACAAGACATTTTAAAACAAAAGGGTTGAGGACGACGGGTGAGGTTTGTCTATGGCACCTTCTCCAGAGTCCGCTCCCGACCTCGACCAACTCCTTATTACCCGAAAAAAATGGAGAATAAGGAATGAGTACAAAACTCAATAAGCAGCCTGCTTTTAGGCTCTTAATCGTGTCCTTGATATGCTAGGGTACCACACTCTTTATTTTCTTATTCTTGTTCTTGTCATTGTTCTTGTTCTTGTTATTGTTCTTGTTCTTGTTCTTTTTATTGTTCTTGTTCTTGTCATAAGTTTATGTTTGGTTTCTTAATTCGTTCTCGAAGAAACTCCCCTTAGGACTTACGATACTAGACATAAACTTGTCAACCTGTGTCTAAGGCTTCATGCATTTCAAGCGACACAGTCTTCTTACCTACGCTCAAGGCTTCTTGCCTTCCAAGGAGCATGGTCTAAGTCATGAGCATGATGTACCGTGGGAGGTCTTAGGAGGTTCTTGATTTCTTGGCTAAGGTAACTTACTCTCTTCTTTCTCCATCGTGGCCTTAGACTACTCTCCATGATAGACCATAAAGGTCACGTGATCGATGCATGCATGAGACTACGTGATATGGCATAGACCATATAGGTCGCGTGATCGGTGCATTCATGAACATGACATCCTGGAAATCATTAGGTACCCATAACATGACGCAAGACATCTCATCTAGGTGAGGTAAATAAGGCCAAACAAGACATCCTGCAAAGAGAACATGGTGCAGGGCATCCCACCTAGAAGAGGAAAATTAGGCCTCTAAAAGCACCGCGTGGTGGGAGGTATGGGCCACAATTGGACATACTTAGAGTATTACCTAACATTCTTGAGTTTTCGTGTCTGAGGACTTTGATCCCTTATCTTTGAGTGGTACCTAGCATTCTTCTTGCCTTGGTAGTTAGAGTTTGTTTGGTATTGTTCTTGGTTCTCAATATGTTTCTAAGGTTCTTATTTTCTTGAGGCATAAGGTGTAGCATCCATTTGTAATCATATGAACCAATAATAACTAGCATGAGTTATTCTAGAAAATCATAGATTCATAATGGATCCTTAGAGGGTTCTAGAAGGTTCTTGAATCTTGAGGTGCTTCTTTTAGGCGTGTCTTAAGTTCCATCTTGGTTTAGGTTCCCAACTTGCTCCAACCAACTTGAAATCTTGAATTTATCCTCATATCATATAAAATAGACCTTATAGAAAATAGTTGGTAATTTGGAGCATGTCTAGACCTTGAGCTAGGATATGACTTCTTGTTTCGTTTTCAGAAACTAAACCTTAGATGTTGTCATGTCATTCATTGTATTTTAACCCTGAAAACACTTCCGAAGTAACTCTTAATTTTCTCCACATGAGTGCATAGGTGGTGTTGCATAATCGTGGCATTCTGTTGGCAAATCGTGATGCAGGGCATCTTATTTAGGTGAGGGAAATAATAAGTTCATCATGGCACCCTACTCATGGTACATATACCATAGCATCCCACCTAAAGAGGAATAGGGGCCTCGTGGTACACTACATGAAGGGAGATAATGGTTACTTCGGGCCTGGATCCTAGAAACTTGTTAAGCATTATATTTGCATTAACCTAGGTGTTTTCATGGATGCTTGGTGATCCTAGGTTTATGAATTACGTCTTGGGTCAAGCTTGGAACTTATAAGTTCTTCTTAGGAATAACCCAACATGATCTTGTGCACGTAGCATCTATTAGAGACCAAGGGTATATGTGGAGAATCTCTTATTTCATATTTCTCATGAGAACGGGTCTGGAATGGGGTTAAAATTGAGAAACTACGAGAAAATGTCAGATTTTAGGTTGACTTGGCCGGTTCAAGTTGAACTGACCACGTCACCGGCTTCTTCCTCTGGACAGGAAGAAGATGCGCATTTTTCGCGTCGCCGCCATGTGAAACTCAGCCTCTATTGCCACATTTACAACGTTTCTCCCCTCAATTTCTTCATGAAACTTAAAGATGGTGTTACAAGGAAGGGCAAGGGATTTATTTGATACCTTCTCGTGTGTCCTAGCTTAAGATATTCGTTTCCAAAGTTCGTCCAAAATCTAATTTATCATCGGAGCTAAAACAGAGGATTTCTTATTGGGTAGGCGATTCTTCATGGCCTGATGTCTTCATGGAACCTCTTCCATATCCTTTCTTCAAGCTAAAAGAATTGGTTTGGAGGAACGTCTTTCAGTGTGGGACCTTAAGTTCTAGAAATTGTTCTAGGTATGCAACTCACCCGAAACGCTGGATTTTTTATCTCTTGGGTAGCTTGTTCTACGACGTTTCAGCTCTCGATTTCTTCATCAAATTTACTCAACTTCTACCTCTGAAGCTAAAGGAATCCTTAATTTGAATGAAAAGAAACCATAGATATGAATTCAACTCTTTTCCCCAATTTAAGCCCTAAACCGATTTCCTTCAATTCGGCACACTCCAGAGGTTATTTCTCTTTGTGGTCTTCTATTGAAACATTCCTTGTAGGTGCAGAAACTTATTATGATCGTTTTTGCTCGACGAATCATCATGTATCCTCGGATTGGATTTTCAAGTTTTTCTTGAAGTTCTTTAATGGCAGATTGAATTTGGGGAATGGTTTTTGGGCACTTTCAGCACTCTATTCCTTCATAGAACTTGAGTGTAATCTTGTTTAGAAACGGTAGGAACAAGTTTGAAGAGAAATAGTGGAGGATTGCTCTTCAATTTGATAGAAATCTGAGAGTAGGAGACCCATAATCTAAACGCTTATTGCCTTCGATTGGGAGCTCGACCTTTCTCGATTCTTATTCCATATTGTTGCTCCTACTTCAAACTTTATAGGAGGAGTTAAACCGACATTGAGAGCTCCATAATCGTCGTGATTTGGAGATTGAACTTTCTGGATAATTCATCGGAAATATTAGCTTCGATCAGAGCCTTAACAACCTTGGGTTTGAATACTAGTCGTTGAATGTGATGATCCGTGCGTGTTCGTTCTAGATCATATCCAATTTTGGAGGAAATCCAATGGCTGAGATTTGAGTTTTGAAGGATTTTGGTTAGATGGTCACTATAAATGCTCTGATTCTTATTAGTGTAGCATTTCTGTAATTATCCATTCTTTTAGGGGTATTTTGGTAATTTGCCACTTTCGAAATATTTTATTATTATTTTTCTCAATAAATCCATAATTTTTCTAAAACTTCACCCATTTTTGGTCATTTTTCGAGATTCTTGAAATTACTTCTAGATAATAAATTAAAAATCCAGAAAGATTCTAGATAATTTGAAAAATTACTTGTTTGCCCTTTTCAGTTACTTTTTTCCTTTCCAATCCTTTTCCAAAGACCTTGTAACTCCTTAAGATTACTTGTTAGGGTATACGAGTGACTTGATTAAGTCCCCTATTCTTGCTTAATCCTTTAATTTCTTCCCTTTTGATCCTTTGGTTCTTTTATGGGCGGCTTATTCTTATGGGAGCTAATTTTCTTCATTTTTGGGGTGTTACGGATACAAACTAGTTACAAACACAAAATAAGAAGCATACTCAAAAGAAGAACAAAAAATACTAGATTAAAGACAGAGATTAGTCCATGTCCCTCACTCCAAAGTCTGCTCTCATCCACGACCAGCTCCTAGTTACTTGAAAAAAAAATGATAAATATGGAGTGAGTAAAACTTAGTAAGTAGCCTACTTGTAGGTTCTTAATCGTGACCTTAAGATAGGATATTACTTCTTATTATATTTTCAGGAACTTAGAACTTAGAGGTCATCGTGTCATGTATCATATACTGATGCTGAAAACCTTCCCCTAAAATAACCTTCAATTTTCTCCCCATGAACATGAGTGGTGTCGTCATAATCGTGTAATCCTACTGGTAAATCGTGGTGCAGGGTATCTCATTTAGGTGACGAAAAAGGTAGGCCTATCATAAAATTCAGCTCATGATACATATTGCAGGTCATCCCACATAAAGAGGAATAGGGGCCTTATAGTACACATCGTAATGGGAGACAATGGTTACTTATGGGTATGGACCCTAGGAACTTATTTAGCTTGTTATTCACATAGTCCTAGGTAATTTCTTGGTACATGGATTATTGATGAACCTAGGTTTATACATAATATCATTGGTTAGGCTTTAGGAGTTAAAGTTTTGGCTTAGAAAAACGTTAGAGGGTAACCTAACGTGGACTTATTTGAGTGAAAAACTACTAGCACTTCGAGGACCTCATTATAGGACCATGTGAGAAATTTCATGTAAAAAGGGTCTCTCATTAATCATAAAACGAGGTAAAATCATATATGAAGGGTATTATGGTCATTTTACACCGTTTCATGGGTTAGCTACTTAGTCTTGTACAATGACCATCAAATTTTACATACCTCTTCAACATGTAATATTATGCTCAGGACTAAAAATTCGTTTAGTGGGTCATTTTAGAGTTACTTAAATCTCAAGCTACTTGGTCGGTTTTATGCCATAAATCGAGGTTCTAGGTTTTTTTCTTTCATCATTATTTGATTATACTCGGTCTAAGGTTCATATGAGAATCCAAGTGATTCCTACAAGTATTTCTTAAGGAAAAGTCGGGGCCTTGTTTCTCAAGCTTCTTGTACTCGATTTCTTCCAAATTTTCTTTGGTAGCTTCCTTAGTGAGTCTAGTTTCTAGAACCATTAAGAATTTCGTGAGAATGTGCCAGAAAAGCGTTCAATTTGATGAAAAACTAAAGGGAGTCTGACTTTGGGCTGACGTGACCGGTTCAGTTGATCGGCCAGCATCTTCTTCCTCCCGCAGGGGAAGAAGACACTGTGCGATATTGCTCCTCCATCTGAAAATGAGGTTTGCCAGCCCATTCTTGGGCATTTCTCCCCTCGATTCCTTCATGAAACTTATAGATGGAATGCCAAAGAAGAGTTTATCTTACCTATTCGTGGACTACAATGTAGGATATAGGCATCCAAAATTGAGGGAAAGCTTGTTTTGTCGCCGGAGTAAATTGAGAAGTTATTGTTTTTTGGTAAGATAATGCAAACTCTATCAGACCACACCTCCTTCACCAAATTTTTTTCTTACACTTCACTTAAGCTAAAGGAATGTTCCTGAGAAAACGACTTTGCATGGTTGAGGCTAATTTTGAGTTTCCTTCTTCGGTCTGCAACTCAATCCAGAACGTGATTTTTTCCTCTATTGGGCAGCTTGACTCAAGACAAGTTGGGCCTCCAATCCTTCATCAAACATACTCTATTTAGCCCATTCAAGCTGTCAAAATCATCAATTTTGAGTATTTAGGTTTGTAAGCAAGGATTTGAGTTTTACCCCCAAATCTTACCCGATATCGAATTTCTTCGATTATGCAAGTTCCTGAGGTTGTCTCTCTTCGCAGTGTTCTTAAAAAATGATCCTTAGGTGTGCAGAAACAAATTGGGATAAGACTCGTATGATGAATCTATTTGTATCTTTGGATTTGATTTGAGCTTCCTTCAATGGTGGACAGGATTGGAGAAATAGGATATAGATGTTTTCAAGGCTTCTTTCCTTCACCAAACTTATGGGTAAACTTATTTAGAAAGTGCAGAAACAAGTTTGGAGATGAATAGTGGACTATAGTTCTCGAATTTGAGGTAAACCCGTGAACACGATACCCCAAACAAAAAAAACTTGTATGTCACGATTGGGGACTCGATTAAGCTTGCTTCTTGATCCTAATAGTTGACCCTAATTCGTAATTTACAGACGAATGATCCACTGCAATTGAAACATCTAGAATTTCTATAATTTCATTCTTGATTTTTCTAGATCTTCTGCCAGAAAAGTCATCTCCGATCAGAGCCTTGCCGACCTTAGTTTTGAATTATAGCCGTTGATGGGATCATCTGTGAACTTTCTAGATTGTGTCAAACTTTTGAGATCCAATGGCTGGATTTTGAGATTTGATAGATTTTATGGGAAGGTCGCTATGAAAGCTCTAATTCTAGCCAGAAGGGTATTTTTGTAATTATTCATATTTTAGGGGCATTTTGATAATTTTGGCTTTTTGAATATTTTAATATTATTTTCTCAAAAACTACAGAATTTTTTCCAAAAATTCTTTTACCCTTTTTACAATTTTTCCTTTTTTAACACCTTGTAATTCTTATTCTATAAAAAATTAAGAATCGGGGAAGTTTAAAAAAATTGGAAAAAGTTCCATTTTCTAAAAAATTTTCAATTTTCCTTATTCTTTGCTTCCATATACAACCTATTATGGATTATACATTGTTGTGTATTGGAGATGTTGAGTGTTGCAAATTCTCCCCTCCTTTTAAAACTTTCATCATCGAAAGTGCTTATTCTAAAATAGGTCAGGGCACAAGGTTCTTATTTGCCTTCTCTTTCCCAAGTGACTTCTTCTACTCTATGATTCTTCCATAGAACCTTAACAAGAGAAATTTTCTTGTTTCTCAATCTTTTGACTTCCCTTCTATTATTTGCACCGAATCTTCTTTATACGTTAGGTCATCTCTCAAGAAGAGCGTGTCATGAGCCAGTACGTGCGAAGGATCTGGGGTATACTTCTGTAGCATGGATACATGAAAGATATTATGTACTACAGACAAGTTTGGGTGTTGCCCGATTCTACAGGCCACAGGTCCAATCCTTTCTAATATCTCAAAGGGATGGATAAACCTAGGGCTCAGCTTCCCCTTTTTACCATACCTGAGCACCCCTATCATTGGGTGCTACCTTTAGAAATATATGGTCCCCTACCTCGAATTCCATGTCCTTGCGCCTTAGGTCTGCATAGCTTTTCTCTCGACTTTGTGCAGTTTGTATGTTATCTTTGATCTTCTGGACGCGCCGTTGGTAATTTGCACCAACTCTGGCCCAATAGTTCTCGTTTGCCCCCTTCTTCCCAAAAGATAGGGAATCGGCATCTTCGTCCATAGAGGACCTCGTATGGGGCCATTTGTATGGTGGCTTGGTAACTATTATTATAAGCGAATTTCACAAGGTGTAGGTACTTATCCCAGCTTCCTGCAAAATCCATCCCACGTACCCTCAACATGTCTTCCAATATTTGGTTGAGCATTTCTGTTTGGCCATCTGTTTATGAGTGGAAGGTCGTACTATAACCGCATACACAGTGCCTTTTGGAGAATTTTCCAAAAGAGAGATTTAAATCTAGCATCTGGGTCTAAAACTATTGACACTGGAATACAGTGTAGCCGTACTATTTGCTCCATATAGAGTTGGGCCAAGCTATCTACTGAGTAAGCAGTTTTTCTCGGGATGAAATGAGTGGACTTAGTTAACGATTAACGATAACCCATATGAAGGTGAAGTCTTTCTTAGTCTTAGGTAATCCTGCGATGAAATCCATGGGGATGTCCTCCCACTTCCATTAGGGAAAACTTAAGGGTTGTAGTCGCCCTGACGGGTGTTGTCTTGGTGCTTTGATTTGTTGGCAAGTTAAGCATCGGCTCACATACTCTGCTATGTCTGTTTCATTCCTTGACACCAGTAGTAGGACCTCAAGTCTTGGTACATTTTGGTGCTTCCAAGGTGGATGGAGAATGGTGAGCCGTAAGCTTCTATGAGTAACTCCTTTATTAGTCTTTCATCTTTAGGCACGCATAATCGCCCTGTCCACAAGAGGCCTTTATCAGTCGACATGGAGAATCGTTCAAGACAGTCAACTTCTTGTTTCTTCAAGATTTTGCTGAGGTAAGGTTCCTTTTCCAGAGCATCAATTATACGTCTTCTTAGCGTAGGTTGGACCATTAGTTATGTGAGTCTTGTTGTTAAGACCTTAATCAAGACCTTGATATCGGCCCCAATCATTTCCTCTTGGAGCTTTCTTTGTCGTGTGATTATTTCTTAGGATTGGGCCATCTTTCGGTTTAAGGCATTAGCTACAACATTGGACTTTCTAGGATGATACAAGATTTCTATGTCATAGACTTTTTCAAGTTCCAACCACCTTCTTTGTCTCATAGTGAGCTCCTTTTGTGTGAACAGGTAGTTTAGGCTCTTTGGATCCGTATACACTTGTTTCTTTTCTTGATATACATAGTGGTACCACATCTTGAAGGCGAACACCACGTCTACAAGCTCCAGGTCATGTGTAGGATAATTATGCTCATAGTCTTTTAATTGGCGAGAGACATATGTTATCACTCGTCCATTATGCATTAACATGCATCTCAAGCCTCTCTCTGATGAATCACTGCATATGACAGTTTCCTGAGTTGTCTGGTAGTGCGAGAACCGGGGTTGTTACTAACTTGTCCTTCAGTTTCGTGAAGCTTTTCTTGCATGCCGATGTCCAAGTGAAGGTCTTACCCCTCTTTGTGAGTTGGGTTAGAGGTGTTGATAAAATGGAGAAGTCTTTTATAAATGCCGATGTCCAAGTATATGAAAGCTGCAAGTGCATTAGTTAGTCTGAAGGACAGCACCGTGAACTCATAGTGGTCGTACCTGCTTCTCTAGACCATCTTAGGTATGTCTTTCTCCTTGATTATTAGTTGGTGATATCCTTAATTATTAGTTCTCTATTATTTTTGGTGATGCTGCCTAGGAACGCCCATGCTCCATGCTTAATTAGCTTCGTCGCCTTCATGACTAAAATCAACCTTGGAATGTCTCCATAACATTCCCCCTTGCACTTGAAACTTTCTCTTGACGGTGGTCCATTGCCCTCCCTCCAAAATCTACTCCCATCCACGACTAGCTCCTAGTTACCTAAAAAAAAAAAAAACATGTACGGAGTAAAAACTCAGTAAATAGCATACTTGTGGGCTCTTAATCACGACATTAAGATAGGATATTACTTCTTGTTATGTTTTCAGGAACTTAGAACTTAAAGGTCATCGTGTCATGTATCATGTAATGATCCTGAAAACCTTCCCTTAAGTAACCTTTAATTTTCGCCCCATGAACACATGAGTGGTCTTGCCATAATCGTGTCATCCTGCTGGTAAATCGTGGTGCATGACATCTCGTTTAGGTGAGAAAAAAGGTAGGTCCATCATAACATCCTACTTATGATACATATTGCAAGGCATCCCACCTAAAGTGGTACAAGGGTCTCGTAATACACCTCGTAATTTGAGACCATGGTTACTATTCCTAGGTAGAGACAATAGTTACTAGTCCTAGGTATGGTTACTAGTAATTTGAGACAATGGGTATGGATCTTAGAAACTTATTTAGCATGTTATTCACATAGTCCTAGGTATTCTCTCGGTATATGGATTATTAATGAACCTAGTGATAAGGATCACGGTGTTTCAAATGTTCCAACTGGACCTATTACACGATCCAAGAACAAACATTCATTCTTCATCTACAAAATTGGATAGGCTTAGTTCAACCATCATTTCATGTGTTACCAGCTGATTTGAATGAGGAATGACCATTTGGAGCTGCATAAGAGAATACTTGCACGGTTAAAGTAGCAGATGATGTTGCAAGCATCATTTCATGAGTTGTTAGAAAACTTTATTTATTATTTTTAATTTCATAAAGTTTGTAATGGTCTAATTGACTTCGTCTTTTGTGTAGATTTAAGAGGATCAGGATTAAATTGTGGAGTTGTTAGAAAACTTTATTTATTATTTTTAATTTCATAAAGTTTGTAATGGTCTAATTGACTTCGTCTTTTGTGGAGATTTAAGAGGATCGGGATTAAATTGTGGAGTTATTAGAAAACTTTTTTTATTATTTTTAATTTCATAAAGTTTGTAATGGTCTAATTGACTTAGTCTTTTGTGGAGATTTAAGAGTGTCGGGATTAAATTATGGCCATTAACTTTTTTGTGGGGAGACTATAAATACCCACAAATTATTATGTAAAAATCAGATTTATGAGGAATGAAATTGAGATCTCAAATTGAGACTTTCACCCTTACAAATCCGAGCATCATCATTGTCATTTGTAAGTTTCATGCAATTCTTGTGGTAGATTGCATCCAAGCTATTCAATCAAATCATTGATCAAGTTCGATTGTGGAGTGACTCAATTTAGAACAAGGTTCTAAATCTTGCTTCTAGATCTTTGATCTTAATAGGTAATTTTATTCTAGCCTTATCTCTTGGTTGATCCAAATTTTGTATAAGGAGTTGTTAATTTCTTTGATTCAAGGGTTCTTGCTTCAACAAAAGCTTGGATCGTGGGGCTGAGGATTAGGGTTGCCTTATCAATTCTATATCAAAGTCTAGGTTACATCTTTGTGGCCTACTCTGCAATGGATTTTATCTTTCATTTATGTTTATATTTTCTTCAAATCTGTCCATTTATTTTCTTGCTGTCATTTCCACTATTCTTCATCATCTTTTTACTTTTTTTCTAATTTTCTTCTTACAGATCATATTTAGATCTTGAAAAAAAAACAACAAAAAAAGAAATCTTTATCATATTTTTTCTTAAGATTGTGATTATAAACAGTCCTTATCATTTATTTTAGATCATTTGCATTTTTATTCGAAGATCAAATAAACTTCGATTCACATTTCTTAATCCATCTAAATTTGAAACCGTTGTGTTTGATATTTTTTCTCATAATTTGCACTTGAAGATAACTTCTAAATGTTTCTGAATTGTGTAAAAAGGAAAGTTAGATCGTTCTGAAATCTTCACGACTTTTCTCTTTGGAATTATTTTTTTCGTGTAATTCTATCAAAAAATATCTTTGTGTCCCTTATTTGTTTGTTCATTTCTTGTTTTATTTTGTTGTTATATCATAATTAACTTGTTTTGATTTCTTTGAATAACTTGCTACTATCAGAATTGCTTTTTCCATATATTAGCATACCTTGATCATAATTTAGTCACTTTCCCAAATAACCTGCCTTTGTGTGTTAAACATGAGTGTTCCTGTGTAAAATCAGTGAGTTGAGTGTGTGAGGTCCTAAGCATGTTTAACTATTGTTTGTACAATCATGAACCAAGACAACGGAAAAGGAGGGGAGATCAATGAACTAGTTGAAGAAATCTAGAAGAAAGAGGAAGAATTGGAAGATGGGAGTCATTTGACACTTGTTACAAGAAGACTTCTTTAAACTAAGTTATGGAGAATGATGTTGATGATCAAAGAGACAACCTATTTCACACGTGGTGTTTAGTCAAGGGAACTCCTTGTAGCTTGTCATTGATTGTGGAAGTTGCACCAATGTAGTAAGTACTATGTTAATCAAAAGGTTGAAAATTCTAACACAACACCATCCTAAACCTTATAAGCTCCAATGGCTCAATGATAGTGGAACAATGAAGGTAGTTTTCCAAACTTTAATATCTTTTACTTTGAGAAAATATAAAGATGAAGTTCTTTTTGATGTGTTACCAATGATTGCTGGAGACATATTTCTTGGCCAACCTTGACAATTTGATAGGAGGGTCATGTATGATGGTTATTTGAATAGGTATTCTTTTGTAAAAGATGGTTGAAAAACCACTCTTGTACATTTGAATTCTTCAAATGTATTTGCTCATCAATTACAGTTGGAGGAAAAAAAGAAAGAATTTGAGGAAAAAGAGTTGAAAGAAAAACAAGAATTGAGTGAAAAAATAGAGAAAAATCAAAGAGAGAAAAAAAAGTGAAAAGAAAATGAAAAAAGAGATGAAATTGAAAAAAATGGAAAGAAAGTGAGTTGTTTGGCTAGAGTTGGAGAGGTGAGAAGGGCAGTGTTTTCACCAAATACCATCTTTGTACTTATGTACCAGGAAGGATTTTCGGTCTCTAACTATAACAACTTTCTTTGTCTAGTATTTTTCAATCTCTTTTATAAGAATTTGAAGACGTGTTCCATGATGAATTACCTAAAGGCCTCCATTAGAGGTACTGAACATCAAATAGACTTCATTTCGGGTACTGTCATTCCTAATAAGTCAGCTTATAGAGTCAATCCAACTAAGACTAAAGAAATTGAAAGGCAAGTGGAGGATCTCATGAAGAAAGGTTATATACGAGAAAGTTTGAGTCCATGTTCTATACGAAATTTATTGGTGCCAAAGAAAGATGAAACTTGGCACATGTGCGTGGATTGTAGAGTCATCAACAAAATCAATGTAAAGTATCGACATCCTATTCCTAGGCTAGACAATATGCATGATGAATTGCATGGTTCATGTCTATTCATAAAAATTATTTTGAAATATAGATATCATCAAATTAGAATGCAGTAGAAGATTGATGGAAAAAAACTTTCAAAATTAAGTTTGGATGGTATGAAGGGCTTGTTATGCCTTTTGAGTTAACTAATTCTCCTAGTACATTTATGCGCTTAATATTTAATGTTTCCAGAAAATATCTGGAAAAGCATGTTGTGTATATTGATGATATTTTAATTTATTTGAAGATTTTGCTTGAGCATGTGGAGCATGTTAAGTTAGTTTTGATTACATAGAGAAAACAAAAATTTCATTCTAATTTTAATAAGTGTAGTTTTTGCATGGAAAAAGTTCACTTCTTAGCTTCATAGTTGGTAAAAATAGAGTAGAAGTAAATAAAGAGAAAGTTAAGTCATTAGGGATTTGCCAACACGAAAAAGTGCAAGTAAAGTTCAGAGTTTTTATGGGTTAGCTAGCTTCTACCAGAGATTTATAAAATATTTTAGAACCATAGCTGCACCATTGAATTATTTAATGAAAAAGAATGTTGTTTTTAAATGGGGAAATGCAACCGAATGCATTCAATTTTCTTAGGAAGAAATTAAGCAATGCACCATTATTTGTTTTGGTTAATTTTGATAAAACTTTTGAAATTGAATGTGATGCAAGTGGTTTGGGCAAATGTGCTGTGCTGTTTTAATTCAAGATGGAAAGCTCTTAATGTATTTCAGCGAAAAACTAAATGGGGCAGCATTGAACTATCTTATCTATGATAAAGAATTGTTTGTTTTAGTTCATATATTGCAGGTGTGGCAACACTACTTATGGCCTAGAGAATTTGTGATCCACATGAAAGCTTGAAGTATATTAGGGTCAAAGCAAACTGAACCGTAGACAGGCAAAGTGAGTGGAGTTTATTGAAACATTTTCGTATGTTATCTAATATAAGCAAAGTAAGGATAATATGGTAGCTGATATGTTATCTAGAAGATACGATCTCTTTACGTCTCTTAGTGCAAAAATTCTTGGATTTGAGAATATTAAAAAATTACAGGGAGACGATCCAGACTTTAGAACTATTTATGCATATTGTCTTGCGAAAAAAAGTTGTGGATGATTATTATGTGTTTCATGAATTTTTATTAAAAAAAAGTAAGCTTTATATTCCTAAATTCTCTATAAGAGATTTTCTTTTTAGAGAAGCACATGTTGGTATCTTACTGGACATTTTGGGATTAATAAAACTTATAATATGTTGTAAACACTTCTTTTGGCCGAAGATAAAGCACAATGTTCATAAGTTTTGTAATTTATGTTTTAAAAGCAATGACGCTAAATCTAGATCACAACCAAATGGATTGTATACTCCTTTGAATATACCTAACGAACCTTGGACTAATATATCTATGGATTTTTTTTTGTTTACCGCACACTAAAAAGAGTAAAGATAGTATTTTTGTTGTGGTAGACAGATTTATTAAAATGGCTCATTTTATTGCGTGCAACAAGAAGAATGATGCAAAACATGTTGCTGACTTATTCTTTAGGGACGTAGTAAGATTATATGGAATCCTTAAAATAGTTGTTAGTGATAGGGATTCAAAAGTTTTAAGTCACTTTTGGAAAGTATTGTGGGGTAAATTGGGTACCAAATTGTTGTTTTCAACTCCATGTCATCCGTGATAGACAAACTAAGGTGGTTAATAGAACCGTACAAGCATTGCTTAGGGCTATTATTTCTAAGTATATTAATTCCTAGGACGAATGTTTTTCATTTGTAGAGTTTGCATATAATAGAACAATTCATAGTACCACTCATTGTTCTCCTTTTGAAGTTGTTTAAGGATTTAATCCACTTACGCCTCTTTTTTTGCTTCCTGTTCCTTCTAATATATATATTTTTTTTTTGAGTGAAGCAGCCACAAGTAAGGAAAATTTGATCAAAACAATGCACAAAGAGGTGAAGAAGATAATTGAGAAACAAAATTTCAAAGTTGCTTCAAGAATTAACAAAGGACGGAAGGAAATAATTTTTCAACCCGGTGACCGAGTTTAGGTACATTTTCACAAGGAGCGATTCCCATCTCAAAGGAAGAAAAAGTTACATCCAAGAGGGGATGACCCTTATCAAGTCCATGAAAGAATTAATAACAATGCATATAAAATTGATCTTCCCGGAGAATTTTCAGTACATTCTACTTTCAATGTTGCTGACTTGAGTTCTTTTGATGTAGGTGATGATTTTTCTGATTCGAGGACGAATCCTTTTGAAGAGGGAGAAGATGATAAGGATCACGGTCTTCCAAATGTTCGAACAGGACCTATTAAACGATTCAAGGCCAAGAAGATACAAGAAACATTCATTCTTCATCTACAAAATTTGATAGGCTCGGTTCAACCATCATTTCATGTGTTACAAGCTGATCCGATTGAGGAAGGACAATTTGGAGCTTCAGAAGTGAATATTTGCAAGGTTGCAGTAGCGGATGAAGTTGCATGCATCATTTCATGAGTTGTTAAAAAACTTTATTTATTATTTTTAATTTCATAAAATTTGTAATGGTCAAATTGACTTCGTCTTTTGTGGAGATTTAAGGGGATCGGGATTAAATCATGGTCATTAACTTTTTTTGCAGGGAGATTATAAATACCAACAAATTATGAAATTGAGATCTCAAATTGAGACTTTCATCCTTAGAAATTCAAGCATCATCTTTGTTATTTCTAAGTTTCATGCAATTCTTGTGGTAGATTGCATCCGAGCCATTCAATCAAGCCTTGATCAAGTTTGATTGTGCAGTCACTCAATTTAGAACTTTCTTCTCTCTTGGATGATCTGAATTTGAGGTGTTAATTTCTTTGATTCAAGGGTTCTTGCTTCAACAAAAGCTTGGATCGTTGGGCTAAGGATTAGGGTTGCCTTATCACCTAGGTTTATACATAATGCCATGAGTTAGGCTTTAGGAGTTGAGGTTTTAGCTCCGGTAAACACTAAAGGGTAACTTAACGTGGACTTATGAGCGTGAAAATCTACAAACACTTTGAGGACATCATTATAGGACCATGTGAGAAATTTCATGTTAAAAGTGTATCTCATTAATTATACAATGAGGTAAAATCACATGAAGGGCATTATAGTCATTTTATACTATTTCTTGGTTTAGCTATTTAGTCTTCTCCAATGACTGTCAAATTTTACATACTTCTTCAACATGCCATATTATGCTCGGGATTAAAAGTTCCTAGGCAGCGGGGTATGTTTAGTGGGTCATTTTAGCGTTACTTAAATCTCGAGCAACTTGGTCGGTTCAGTGGCTTAAATCACGGTTCTAGGTATTTTTCTTTTATAATTATTTAATTCATACTAAGTCTAAGGTTCATAGGAGAATCCAAGAGATTCCTACAAGTATTTCTTAACGAAAATTCTGAGATGGCTACTTACCTATTGTTCGGTGTTCAAAGCCTTGTTTCTGGAGCTTCTGGTACTCATTCCATGTTTATTTTGTTTTTTATATAAACAAGGAGCTTGTCGAGGTCAGGAGCGGACTCGGGAGTAGTTGACATAGCCAAGCCTCATCTATCGTCCTCCACACCTTTTTATTTTAAATATTTTTTGTTCGTTCCTTATTTTGTGTTCGTTACCATAAGTTATATCTTAGATCTTCATTTTCTTTTATTGTATCTTCACGTGCATCGAGATACTTCTCATTTATGATGAGTACACACACGTACACTATGAGGCTGAAATAACCATCATGCTTAGCATTAAGCAACGACGGTCGTCGTTCCCTACGAGTGTTTGCCTACTACCAAGAGGAGGTACCTCGACCAGCAGACCCAGGGGGTGTGCAAGCACACCTGGTGCACCCAAGTTTGGACGTGTCGGTCATGTTTAAAGAAGTACTACACATCCAACTTGCCCCGACTGGAAAGACACCTAAGAGAAAATTGTTTTAAATGTTAGGTCTCATTTATTCTACATGTGTTTGCTTTCCTCGCCCTAAATTGTGGGGTCACTTACGAATACGACCGTATTATCGCATTAACCATTTGAATCACATATACCCCACTTGTTGAAATTGAACAAAATATCTACAACATAACACTAACAAAGGTACCATTATAGTGCCTCTCAAACGTACGTAAAGTTTAAATATAATTGGTGACAAAAGATGAAACTATAAAATAAAAGAAATAAGAAAATAAAATTTCATTGTTAGGAATCAAACCCGGGTCTCCTAGTTGAAAGCCAAATATCAAAACTGCTAGACAACAATGGCAACCCATCAAGGGGAGCGTCGATTTCATCGATTCCATTAACGATCTTCCCATGAGATTATTGTGCATGACCCATTTTTTATATCATTCACCTTCGAGCGTCACTATAGTTTTGTATCGTCCATGAGATGCACAGCGGGCAACTAAACTCTCAAGTCCTCTAAGCAATTTCCTATAGCCTTCAAGTATTGTTCCACGTCAAAAATAAAATTTTCTAATTCCTTAGCATCCTAGTTCCCATTGAAGGGTTTGGGTTCTTGGATTCTCAGTTAGTTAACTCAATATGAGCTTGGTTTCGGGTGTGGTTCTCTATGACCCTGCATGTCAAAATCATTGGGATGCTCATCTCAACCATGATTGCGTTCAACAAGAGTGACCTTGAAAACAATTGGATTATCGCATTAATCATTTAATTCATACTCACAAAGGTTCAGAGTTCATAAAAGTCTTTTTAATCTAAGATACTATTGAACTAGAAAATAAAATTTCATTGCTGGAAATCAAACTCGGGTCTCCTAGGTGAAAGCCAAATATCCTAATAATTGGATAAAAATGAATTTTTGGTGTCGTTGTACGGGAGTCTTTTGTCCGATCTCTTAATAGTTTTAGCATGATCTTTTGTGTAATGTCTAACTCTTTGACACGTTCTTCAATGTGAGTGATAGAGCTCTTACAGCTACCGTCACGTTTCGAGCTCTTCGATCGTGTGGCTCTTCCTTCAAAGGAGTCAACATTAAACGTTAGGTCTTTGATTGGCAACCCATCTAGAGAGCGTCGATTGCATCGATTCCATCAACAGTCTTCCTATGAGTTTATGGTGCATGACCCATTTTTTATACCATTCACCTTCGAGAGACACCACAGCTTTGCATCGTCCATGAGATGCATTGCGGCCTACGCAACTCTCAAGTTCTCTTAGCAAGTTCTTGTGGCCTTCAAGTATTGTTCTACGTGAAAAATAAAGTTTTCTAAATCCTTGGCATCCCGGTTCCCATTGAAGGGCAAGTTCTTGGATTTTCAGTTTTTTTAAGAACAACATGACCTTTGCTTGGGGTGTGGTTCTCTACGACCCTCCTTGTCAAACTCACACGGGTGCTCATCTCAGTCATGATGGCATTCAACAACAGAGACCTTGAAAACGACCGGATTATCGCATTAACCATTTGAATCACTTCAACCTCACTTGTTGAAATTGAATCAAATATGTATAACAGAACACTAACAAAGGTACCAACTTCATAAAAGTCTTTTTAATTTAAGATACTATAGAACTGGACCATTATAGTGTCTTTCAAACTCGGTAAAGTTTAAATCTAATTGGTGAAAAAAGATGAAACTATATAATAAAAAAAATAAGAAAATAAAATTCCATGGCCAGGAATCAAAACCGAGTCTCCTGGGTGAAATTCAAATATCCTAACCATTGGACGACAATAGATTTTTGGAGTATTTGTCCCAGAGTCCTTTTTCCAATCGCTGAAGAGTTTCAGCATGATCTTTTGTGTAATGTCTAACTTATCGACACATCCTTCCATGTGTGTAATAGAACTCCTTGAGCTACCGCCACGTTTCGAGTTGTTCGATCGTGTGTCTCAATCTTCTAAGGAGTCAACATCAAATGTCAGGTCTTTGATTGGCAACCCATCTAGGGGAGCGTCGATTTCATCGATTGCATCAATGGTCTTCCCATGAGTTTATGGTGCATGCCCATTTTTTATACCATTCACTTTTGATCTCCACCATAGTTTTGCCTTGTCCCTCAGATGCACTGCGGCCAACATAACTCTCAAGTCCTTTAAGCAAGTGTCTGTAGCCTTCAAGTATTGTTATACGTCAAAATAAAGTATACTAATTCCTTAGAATCCTGGTTCCCATTGAAAGTTTTGGGTTCTTGTATTTTTAGTTTGTTAAGTCCAACATGAGTTTGGCTTGGGGTGTCATTCTCTACGACCCTCCTTGTCAAACTCACTCGAGTGCTCATCTTAGCCATCTCAATCATGATGGCATTCAACAACAGAGACCTTGAAAACGACCGGATTATCGCATTAACCATTTGAATCACCTTAACCTCACTTGTTGGAATTTAATCAAATATCTATAACATAACACTAACAAAGGTACCAAGTTCATAACTCAGGCCTAGGTCAACAAGGTAAGTAACTCTATAATTGATTTGGTTGGAAGAATTGCTTTATGTATAGTGACACGTGCACAGTGGTACTGCACGTGCCATATGTGTGATATGCTTTAATATGTGATGTAATATTATGTGTTGCTAAATGATATGTCAAATAACATTATGGTATAAAATAAATGTAATGTAGTGTTACGATAAGTTATTTTATGTTATGAGATGTCATGATGTAATATGATATGTTAAGCCATATTATAATATGACATGCTATGTTATACTATGATATGTTTTGAAATAAGAAAATATACAATTCACAACCCCAATGCAATGATTTAAAAGTTACGTTATGAATGAAATGATTTTATAAAAGTTTATGTAGACATATGACCGAGTGTAATATGTGATGAAAGAATGGAGTTGTCTTGCCTGATTAACTACGATAGAAAATATAGAGACCTCATGTATAATTGTATCTTCACGTGCATCGAGATACTTCTCATTTATGATGAGTACAAACGCGTACACTATGAGGCTGAAATAACAATCATGCTTACCATGGAGCAACGATGGTCGTGGTTCCCTCCGAGTGTCTACCTATAGCCCGGAGGAGCTAGCTCGACCAGTAGACCCAGGGGGTGTGAGAGCACACCTGGTGCATCCATGTTTGCACGTGTAGGTCGTGTGTAAAGAAGTACTACACATCCAACTTTCCCCGAAGTGAAAGACACCTAAGAGAAAATGGTTTTAAATGTTAGGTCCCATTTATTCTACATGAGTTTGCTTTCCCCACCCTAAATTGTGGGTCACTTACGAAAACGACGGATTATCGCATTAAACATTTGAATCACCTATGCCCCACTTGTTAAAATGGAACCAAATATCTATAACATAACACTAACAAAGATACCAAGTTCACAAAAATCTTTTTAATCTAAGATACTATTGTCGAGAATCGAACTCGAGTCTCCTAGGTGAAAGCCAGATATCTTAATCATTGGACGACAATGAACTTTTGATGTAGTTGTACGGGAGTCTTTTGTCCGATCGCTGAAAAGTTTTAGCATGATCTTTTGTGTAATGTCTAACTCTTCGACACATCCTTCCATGTGTGTGATAGAGATCTTAGAGCTACTGCCACATTTCGAGCTCTTCGATTGTGTGGCTCTTTCTTCAAAGGAGTCAACAACAAACGTTAGGTCTTTGATTGGTAACCCATCCAGGGGAGCGTCGATTGCATTGATTGAATCAACGATCTTCCTATAAGTTTATGGTGCATGACCCATTTTTTAAATCATTCACCTATGAGAGCCACCATAGTTTTGCATCGTCCATGAGATGCATTGCGGCCAACGTTACTCTCAAGTCCTCTTAGCAAATTTCTGTAGCCTTCAAGTATTGTTCTTCGTCAAAAATAATGTTCTCTCATTCCTTCGCATCACGGTTCCCATTGAAGGGTTTGGGATCTTGGATTTTCAATTTGTTAAGACAAATATGAGCTTGGCTTGGGGTGTGGTTCTTTACGGCCCTCCTTGTCAAACTCACTCGGGTGCTCATCTCAACCATGATGCCATTCAACAACAGAGACCTTGAAAATGACCGAATTATCGCATTAACCATTCGAATCACCTCAACCTCACTTTTTGAAATTGAACCAAATATTTATAACATAACACTAACAAAGGTACCAAGTTCATAAAAGTCTTCTAAATCTAAGATACCAAGTTTATTGCCTCTGAAACGTAGGTAATGTTTAAATATAACTGGTGTCAATAGATGAAACTATATAATAAAAGAAATAAGAAAATAAAAATCCACTGCTGGGAATCGAACCCGAGTCTCCAGGGTGAAAGCCAAAAATCCTAACCGCTGTTCGACAATGAATTTTTGGTGTAGTTGTCCTAGAGTCTTTTGTCCGATCGCTGAAGAGTTTCAGTAAGATCTTTTGTGTAATGTCTAACTCTTCAACACGTCCTAAAATGTGTGTGATAGAGCTCTCAGAGCTACTGTCATGTTTCATGTTGTTCGTTCATGTGGCTCTTTCTTCAAAGGAGTCAACATGAAACTTCAGGTCTTTGATTGAAAAATCATCTAATATATCGTCGATTGCATCGATTCCATCAATGGTCTTCCCATGTATTTATGATGCATGCCCATTTTTTATACCATTCACCTTCGAGCGCCACCATAGTTTTGCATCGTCCATTAGATGCACTGCAACCAACATAACTCTCAAGTCCTTTGAGCAAGTTCCTGTAGTTTTCAAGGATTCATCTACCTAAAAAATAAAATTTTTTAATTCCTTAGCATCCAGGTTCCTATTAAAGGGTTTGGGTTCTTGGCTTTTCAGTTTGTTAATGTAAGGACTTGGCTGACGCGATGGCTCTAAAAGACGGGTAAATTTTTCGCGAAATAAAACCATCAAAATTTAAAACATAATTTACATTATACGAAAATAGTGCGTGCACATTAGTAATTTAAAGTACAACATTCTTTAAAACACAAGATAAGAAACGAACACAAAACATTTTAAAACAAAAGGGCTGAGGACGACGGGTGAGGTTTGTCTATGGCACCTGCTCACGAGTCCGCTCCCAACCTATACCAGCTCCTTATCACCTGAAAAAAAAATAGAGAATAAGGAATGAGTACAAGACTCAGTAAGTAGCCTACTTTTAGGCTCTTAATCGTGTCCTTGATATGCTAGGGTACCACATCCTTTGTTCTTGTATTGTTCTTGTTCTTGTTGTAAGTACTTAGGCCCTTTAGTTCTTGTCCTTGACCTGGGGTTCTTATCATGATCTTTCCTTGAGGACCTTGGTCCTTGAATTCTAAAACCTTGATTTTCCTTTAATGCTCTTAGTATTATGGTTCTTGGTCCTTGGATTTTGGTCCTTTGTTCTTGGTTCTTGTCCTTAGAACTAGGATCTTGATCCATGTTCTAATCCTTGATCTTTCTCTTGTTCTTGGTACTTTTTTGGTCCTTTGTTCTTGGTTCTTGTGTTGTTCTTAGTTCATTCTCCAAGACACTCCCCCTAGAATTTATGGCACCAGACATGCACCTGACAATCTTGTGTCCAAGGCTTCATGCATTCCAAGCGACGTAGTCTTACCGCATCTTAGGGCTTGCCCTTCGATACGGTCTGCTTAACCTATGCCCAAGGCTTCATGCGTTCCAAGCGGCATAGTCTGACACTGCATCAAGGGCTTGCCCTATAATACAGTCTACTTAACCTACGCTCAAGGATTCATGCGTTCCAAGCAGCGTAGTCTGAATCATGAGCATGTTGTATCGTGGGAGGTCTTAGGAGGTTCTTGATTTGTGGCTAAGGTAACTTACTCTCTTCTTGTTCCATTATGGCCCTAGACTACTCCCCATGATAGACCATAAAGGTCACTTGCTCGGTGCATACTTAAACATGGCATCCTGCAAATCTTTTTGGTACCCGTATCTTGGTGCAGGGCATCTCTTCTAGGTGAGGGAAACTTGAGGCCAAACATGACATCCTGCAAGGGAAACATGGGGCAGGGCATCCCACCTAGAAGAGGAATTCTTGGGCCTCATAAAGCATCGCTTGGTGCGAGGTCTTGGGTCACTTTGGACATGATTAGAGTATTACCTAGCATTCTTGAGTTTCTGAGTTTGGGGACCATGGTCCCTCGTCCTTCAGTGGTACCTAGCATTCTTCTTTCTTGGGTAGTTGTAAAGCTTGTGTGTTGTTGTTCTTGGTTCTCAATCTTGAAGTTTCCAAGGTCCATAATTCTTTGAAGCATAAGTTATAACTTGCATTTGTATCCATATGAACCCATCTTAGCATGAGTTGTTCTAGAAGGTCATAGATTCGTAGGAAGTTCTTTAGAGGGTTCTAAAAGAGTCTTGATTCTTGTGGTGTCTTCTTTAGGTGTTTCTTGGATCCTAACTTGGTTTAGGTTCCTAACGTGCTCCAATAAACTTGAAACCTAAAACTTATCTTCATGTCCTTCATAATAGACCTTATAGGAATTAGCAAATCATCTGGAGCATATATAGACCTTGAATTCTCATATGTAGTCCTAGGGGCATTTTGGTCATTTTACCCCTAATTCTTGGTTTTGCTACTTAACGTGTTCTAATGGCTTTCAAACTTCATCAAATCATCAAAAATCATACAATAAGACCTACTATAGAGTTTCATAGCATTTGGAGGTCATCTAGATCATGAACCGTAGGTAATCTTCATTAGGGGCATTATGGTCATTTTGCACCATTTCTTGGTTTACCTACTTATCATTATCTAATAACCACCAAATTTCATATATAACCTCAAATATACTATAATATGCTAAGAACTAAAATTTCATAGGCAACAGAGTTCATCTAGTGGGTTATTTTAACGTTACCTAATTCTCAAGCACTTTGATCGATTTAGGGCCTTAACTAATGGTTCTTTGAGTTTTTCTTTCATTTATCCTTAGTTCATACTTTGTTTAGGGTTCATATGGAAATCCAAGCGATTCCTACAAGTATTTCTTAACAAAAAGTCTAAGGTGGCTACTTACCTCGTTGTCGAAGTGTAGGACCTCCGTTCTTGAGCTTCTGATACCCAAATTACCTCAAATTTCCTTCCATAGACTCCTTATTGTGTCTAGTTTCTGAAACCATAACGTTTTGCATGAGAACTGGTCTAGAAGAGGGTTAAAATTGAGAAAACCTGAGGGAAGGTCGAGGTTTGGGTTGACATGGCCGGTTCAACTGAACCGGCCACGTCATCGTCTTCTTCCTTTAGACGGGAAGAAGATGTGGTCGGCGTTGTAGAAAATAAATTACTCTGACACTAGTTTGTAGAAATTGAAAGCCGCTTCGATACCAACTTGAGAGAAAAAACGCTCGCTCTGAATCTAACTCTTTTAGATAACTCTCACGAAACTTTAAAGGGGAGAGACAAGGAGACAAAGAAGTTCTCAAAGGTTTTTTTTTGTATTACACACTAACTCAGACAAGTTTAATGTGCTGCTCTCTTTTGTTCTTTCTTGTTCTCACTTGTTCTTTTCTCTCTGCATCCTACAACGATAGGTAAGGCCCTTTTTATAGATTTTACTAAGGCTAAGTTTATCCATAATAACTGCCCCCATCACTTTTCTCTCTCCATTTCTCTCCTAAACTATGTAATCGCTTTTTGACTGAATTTAAGACCAAAAAATTCATAATTATTTTTCCTTTTTTTTTTCTCTCCACATTTAGTTTATTTCTCAATAACACTCCCCATAAACTTAAATGCTCCTACTCAATGATTCCTCATGCGCCGTTTTCGTTTTCTCGATCTCAGTCGTGGGTTCTTCAATTTTCTCTTCTTTTCCTCGAGCGAAAAAATAGGATTGTTCTTCTCTGATGAGACTTCATTTGGATCTTCTCGAGAACATCCCATCTGTGACACTACCTCTTCATTTTTTCAGTTCTCAGCTATGCTTGACTCAGACTTCATGGCTTCGTTCAGTTTATTCAATTTTCTTCGTATGTCCACAGCGACATTTACAGCTAGCATTCTTGTTTCCTTCAGTTTGGTTTTATCACGAGTGAGTATCTCAATCATGTGTCGTAAATTCACTGCCTCTTGTTGGACTTGATTCAGGTTCACATCGAGTGAGTTTCTCTAATGAGTCAGTACTCCCTTACTAGCTCGTCCACTAAACCATCCATCTCCATGAATAGGCCTTTCTCTTTCTCCGCACCTTCTTCAACTTTCTTCGTAAGATCGGAGATTGTCTTCTTATTCTTTTCCTTCTCCTGTTTTAGACAGAAGGAACTCTTACTCAGCTCAGTCACTTCCTTCTCTAACGTTGAACTTTTGTTTCCAGCTCTTTCTTTTCTTCTTAAATTTTTATCCTCTTTCTTCTTTCTACCTCGAATTGCTTTTCCGGACATTTGAGCTCTCTCTCTTCGACTTCGGGCTCTCTGTTCTTCGGTAGTTCATCCTTCTTCGATTTTCTCGTCTCTGATACCGCAATTTTGCCAAATCTAGTGCGAATCAGATCATTTCTGATAGTTTCTACCATCTCAAGACTACCGCCGTCATCTTTCGCGCCCCCATCTCTTTTTGTGTTCGGCTCTTCGTTTTGAGCCATCAAGAGGATGCCTCCATTTGTTGTGTCATCCAAGGCTAGGTTGATGGTTTCTTCCACCGTCTCTTTGGCTCGACAATCTCTCGCATAGTGACCCATTCTGCCACAATTGTAGCATCTTTCGGAGTTACAATCATTCGCGTAATGACCATATTTTTTACATTTAAAGCACTGGATGTTGGAATTGTATCCTTGACCACTCCCTTGTATACGTCCTCTTCCACGCCAATTTGCTTGGCTCGATAGTCTCTTCTCCTGGTAGTTTTCTTCGTGACTATTGCCTTGAGTAGCTCGACCACTCCCACGGCTTCCACTATCTCTACCTCAAAAATTCTGTGAGTAGAGTATTTTTTCATCCTTTATCGATGCCTTCGTCTGAAGCGCTTGATCGAGTGGCTCCTCCTTTTTTTTCTTACGTTGTTCATGTGCCTCGAGAGAACCGGCAAGCTCATCGACTATGAACTTCGCTAGGTCCTTCGACTCTTATATGGCACATACAACATTCTCGAAGTTGTCTGTTATCGACCTCAAGATTTTCTCCACAACCCGCATCTCGGGTAACATTTCTCCTTTCCAATTTAGTTGCTTCGCCACGGTCTGTACACGTGTAATGTAGTCAGATACATTTTCTGACTCCTTCATCTTCATGCTCTCCAACTCGCCACGCAGAGTCTGGAGACGCACCTGCTTGACTCGGTCGGTTCCTTTGAACACCTTTTCTAGAGTGTCTCATGCTTCTTTTGAAGTAGTTGCCCTTGCAATCTTCTCAAAGCCCGACTCGTCAACAGCCTGGAACAACATGTATAATGTTGCCTTATCATTTGACCATAATTCCTTTAGCGCCTTGTTTTGCGCCACTGTATAACCCGTGGTATTAATCGGTTCTTCGAAACCGTCTTCGACCACCTCCAATGTGTCTTGCGAATCAAGAAGAGCTTTCATTTGAATGCTCAAATTCTCGTAGTTCGTCTTTGTCAATCGTTGTAGCGGCATTTGTCCCATCATGTTTGTCATCGGCTCTGATACCAATTTGTAGAAAATAAATTGCTTTGACACCCGTTTGTAGAAATTGAAAGCCGCTCCGATACCAACTTGAGAGAAAAAAGCGCTCGCTCTGAATCTAACTCGTTTAGATAACTCTCACGAAACTTTAAACGGGGGTGTCGAAAGGGGAGAGACAAGGAGTCAAAGAAGTTCTCAAAGGTTTTTTTTTTTGTATTACACACTAACTCAGACAAGTTTGTTGTGCTGCTCTCTTTTGTTCTTTGTTGTTCTCACTTGTTCTTTTCTCTCTGCATTTTACAACGATAGGTAAGGCACTTTTTATAATTTTTCTAAGGCTAAGTTTAGCCATAACTGCCCCATCACTTTTCTCTCTCCCATAAGCCATTCCTCTCCTAAATGAAGGAATGACTTTTTGACCGAATTTAAAACCAAAAAATTCATAATTATTTTCCCTTTTTTCTCTCTCCTGCATTTAAGTTTATTTCTAAATAGGCGTATAGCGCCGCCGTCTGAAACTCGCCCTCCCCAACTCCGATCACGTCGTTTCTCCCCTCTATTTCTTCATGAAACTTAAAGATGGTGTTACAAGAAAGAGCTAGAGATTGATTTCATACACTTACGTGGATTGTAGCCTAAGATATTCGCTTCCAAAGTTCGTCCAAAATATGATTTCTCGCTGGAGTAAAAATAGAGGATTTCTTATTCGGTAGCCGATTCTAGGAGTTTTCGAGGCTCCTTCACGAAGCAACTTTCTTATGCTTTCCTCAAGCTTAAGGAATTTATTTGGATGAACGACTTTGAGTGTGGGACCTTAATTTTGAGTAATCGCTCTCGGTATGCAAGTTACCCGACACCTCCGATTTTCTATCTCTTGAGTATCTTGTTCTACTACGTTTTAGCTCTCAATTCCTTTAGAAAGTTACTCAAAATCTTCCTCTGAAGCTAAAGGAATCCTTAATTTGAAGGAAAAGAGGCCGTACATAGGAATTTGACACTTACTCCCAATTTGAACTCGAAACGGATTTTCTTCAATTGGGAATGTTCCTGAGGTTATTTCTTTTCGTGGTCTTCTATTGAAACATTCCTTGGAGGTGCAGAAACCTATTGGGGTCATTCTTGCTCGACGAATACTTGTGTATCCTCGGATTGACATTTGAGTTTTCCTTGAAGCTCTTTAATGGCAGATTGGATTGGGGGAAAGGTTTCTAGGAACTTTGAGCACTCTATTTCTTCTTAAAACTTGTGGGTAATTTTGTTTAGAAACTATAGCAACAAGTTTGAAAGGAAATGGTGGAGAATTGCTCTCGAATTTGGAAGACATCTGAGAGTAGGAGACCCAAAATCTAAACGCTTATTGCCAACGACTAGGAGCTCGACCTTGCTCGATTCTTGTTCCAAACTATTGCCCTAGCTTCAGAATTTATAGGGGAAACTTAAACCGACATTGAGGGCTCCAGAATCGTCGTGAATTGGCGGTTGGATTTTTTAAAAAATTTATCGAAAATATCTACTCCGATCAGAGTCTCACCGACTTTTGTTTTGAATCCTAGCCGTTGGATGTGATAATCTGTGAGGTTTCAAGAACATATCCAAGTTTGGAGGAGATCCAACGGCTGAGAGTCGAGATTCGAAGGATTTTGTGCAGAAGGCACTATGAAGGTTCTGATTTTTTAGCAGAATGGCAAATCCGTAATTATCCTTAACTTAACTAGGGGTATTTTGGTAATTTGCCACTTTTTAAATATTTTATTATTATTTTCTCGAAAAATCCATAATTTTTCTAAAACTTTTTCATCCCCTGTTGGTCATTTTCCCCTTCTTGAGCATCTTGAAATTCCTTCTAGATAAGGAACTAAAAATCTTAAAAAATCCTTAATAATTGGAAAAATGACCTTTTCGTCCTTTTTGCTTACACTTTCATTTCTAATCCTTCTCCAAAGGCCTTAAGTCCTTAAGATTACTTCTTTAGGTATAAAAATGACTTACTTAAGACCCTTTTTCCTTTCTTAATCCTCTTAATTTCCTTCCTTGGATCCTTTGGGTCTTACATGGGTGGCTTTCCTACATTTTTGGGGTATTACAGTTAAGTCCAACATGAGCTTAGCTTGGGGTGTGGTTCTCTACGGCCCTCCTTGTCAAACTCACTCGAGTGCTCATCCATGCAATCTCAACAGTGATGACATTCAACAATAGAGACCTTGAAAAGATTATTGCATTAACCATTTGAATCACCTCAACCTCACTTGTTGAAATTGAACCAAATATCTATAACATAACAGTAACAAAGGTACCAAGTTCATAAAAGTATTTTTAATCTAAAATACCTATTGAACTAGACAATTATAGTGCCTAGAAATAAGAAAATAAAATTCCATTATCGAGAATCAAACTCAAGTCTCTGGTGTGAAAGCCAGATATCCTAACCACGGGACGACAATAGATTTTTGGTATAGTTGTCGTGGAGTCTCTTTTCCAATCGCTGAAGAGTTTCAGCATGATCTTTTGTGTAATGTCTAACATTTCTACACTTCCTTCCATGTGTGTAATAGAGCTCTTTGAGCTACCGCCACGTTTCCAGTTGTTCGATCATGTGTCTCTTTCTTCTAAGGAGTCAACATCAAACGTTAAGTCTTTGATTGGCAACCCATCTAGGGGAGCGTCGATTTCATCGATTCCATCAACGGTCTTCCCATGAGTTTATGGTGCATGCCCATTTTTTATACCATTCACCTTCGAGCGCCACCATAGTTTTGCATCGTCCATGAGATGCACTGCGGCCAACATAACTATCAAGTCATCTTAGCAAGTGACCGTAGCCTTCAAGTATTGTTCTATGTCAAAAATAGAGTTTTCTAATTCCTTTGCATCCCGGTTCCCATTGAATGTTTTGGGTTCTTGTATTTTCAGTTTGTTAAGTCCAACATGAGTTTGGCTTGGGGTGTGATTCTCTACGGCCCTCCTTGTCAAACTCACTTGAGTGCTCATCTCAACCATGATGTCATTCAACAATAGAGACCTTGAAAATGACCGGATTATCGCATTAACCATTTGAATCACCTCAAACCTCACTTGGTTAAATTGAACACAAATATCTATAACATAACACTAACAAAGTACCAAGTTCATAAAAGTCTTTTTAATCTACGATTGAACTGGACCATTATAGTGCCTTTTAAAGGCAGGTAAAGTTTAAATATAATTGGTGACAAACGATGAAACTATAAAAATAAAAGAAATAAGAAAATAAATTTTCATTACCATAAATTGAACCCAAGTCTCCTAGGTGAAAGCTAGATATTCTAACCGTTGGACATCAATGGATTTTTTATGTAGTTGTCCTGGAGTCTTTTGTCAGGTACTCGATTTTTAAATGAATTGTACCCTTTTAAAATTTTGAAAAAAATCGAAAAAATGGGTTAGAAACAAAGTCTTAAAGAAAAATATAAATTTTACCTTTACAAATCTTGTCGATACCTATCGCATAAATAGTCTTAGAGAAAATCAAAGAGTTACAAAAACATATTAAAAAACAACATATCCTTTATTTACTATTTCAAAAGGTTTTGATGTAAGAAAAATTCCAATGGTCTAACTGTAATCTTCAAACATTCCGTAAAAAAGAAATAGGTGATATTTTGTCGAGGAAGTTGATAATGTCTTTAAAGAGCCTAAGGTCATGTGTTACATTTTAGGTTAACAACACGCCAAAAAGAAACAGTCATGTGTGACATTTTAGGTTAACAACACGCCAAAAAGAAACGAGGAATTCTGAGACTAGTAATTAACTACAAACCCTTGAATAAGGTTTTAGAAGGAATAAGATATCCAATCCGAAACAAAAATGATTTGATAAAAAGAATTTTGGAGTCGAATGTTTTCATAAAATTTAATATGAAATTGAGATTTTGGCAAATTCAAATTTCCTAAAAGGATGAATATAAAATAGCATTTAATGTCCCGTTTAGAAAATACAAGTGGAACGTCATGCCATTTGGGCTAAAAAACGCTCCATCCGAATTTCAGAAAATTATGAATGATATTTTCAATCATTTCAAAAAAATTCAATAGTTTATATTGATGATGTGTTGATATTTTCTAAAACCATTAAGATCAACACTTTAAACATCTCCATACATTCATTAACGTAATCAAAAGAAATGAACTAGTTGTGTCCATACCCAAAATCAAATAATTTCAAACTCAAATCCGTTTTCTTGGATTTGGAATTTATTTGAGCCTTATAAAACCCATCCAAAGGTCCATTGAGTTTGCCTCAAACTTTCCTGATGAAATAACCAAGAAAAGCCAACTTCAAAAAATTTTAAATTGTCTCAATTATATATCTTATTTCCTTCAAGATATGAGACACATTTACAAACGTCTTTATGAATGTCTTCAAAAGAATACAAAGTCTTGATCTATAAAGCATACCTCTACAACCTAAAAAAATCAAATCATTGGTCCAATAAACTCTCTCCTCAAGTCTTATTGACCCAAGCGCAGAGCTCATAGTGAAATCTGACGTATCCAATATCGATATGGAGAAATCTAAAATAGTCAAAGATAATAGAGAATCAATTATCATATTTTCCTCTGCAAGTGTGGAATAATACCATAAAAATTACAAAACAATAAAAAAAAAATTATTTCAATCGTGCTGTGTGTACAAAAATTTTAAAGGAACTTTAATTATCAAAACTATTAAATTCGATTCAAAAGTCAAAATTTGTTTTAAAAAATGAAGAGAAGAATCTTATTGGAGAGTTTCTAACAAAGTCTCTCTCCTCTCCTCTGTCTTCTTAAACAGATACAAATTCAACAACGGATAATTTGCATGGTATTGAATTATATTTATGATTATTTATGTTATGTTTTATTTTCTTCCATTTGTATTTAATAACTTTTATTGGTAGTTTGTAGTTGGTAGATGAACTACATTATGTTTGAATTATCTTTTTGGCGTATTTAAAGGCTTGTAATATTCAAGTTTAAAATCACTGTGGAATACAAAAACCTTGTGTTTGAAACCCGTGTTATGTTTCTTTCAAACCTTACTTTAGATTTATGTTAAAATCGATTCATTGGATTAGTCATGATCAAGCTAATTCTGGAGTGAGTCATCTTGGAATCTAAAAATGACCATCATAGATTCCAAGTCCAATCTATGAGTTATTCATCCTTCTAACCCGCTCTTGGTTGGAATCAATTCATTAAGTTAACTTTCTTTGTGAAAGTTTGAAAGATACTAGAAGGACCTCTAGCTTTGCAAAATCTAGCATTGTTGGTACTTATCAAAAACTCTTTCCAAATAAATTTTAACAAGGGGTCACTAAGATTGAAATCATACAAAATGGTTCTATAGCTCCGTGATAGAGCATTTGACTGAGTTAAACTTTTAAGTTAACCTAATTTATAAATCTTATGATTTTTATATTATCAAGAGTTAGGCCAATTCAAACTAAACTAGTTAGTACCATGATTTAGTGAAACATTTTCAGGAAAAATAAAAACAATAGTTGAGTATTTGGTTGAAGAGTTCATAATTTGTCCAATTCAAGATAAGTCTAGTTTTCACCCTTGTTTGTGGGGTGAGTATTGAAATAATATAGTTTTCATGTTATATTTTGCATGGAAGAAAGAAAGAGTGAGATATAGAAGAAAGAAAAGAGTGAGGTTGTAAAGTATTATTTCAATTTGTTGTCTGTAATATACAACAATATATAAAATTAACTATAAGAAAATATATAAACTTAATGATCATGAAACCGAAACAAATACTATTAATCAATACCTTCTCAAAACATAAAACGACCATCTTGAATAGTTGATAGCAGCAAGTTGCACCACGCAATTAAAATTGTAGACAAAATAAAAGTTGGGATAGTAGAATAAATACAGGCAACTTCAACATCAGGGAGGTAACGAGGTGGAGTATGCCATTGTAAAACTATTTGAAAATAATTATCAAAAGCATTGAACACAAACAGATAAAGGAGAATCTCCTAATTTTAACATTTTTATTTTTATTATTTTTATTTTTATTTAATTTTGGTAAGTTAATTGTAACGAAACGGACTCATTAAAATAAAAATAATAAAAAATAAAAAAAATACCTATGTAGCCGGCGAGGGATCTCACGTCCACAACCTCGGCGGATCGTCCCCAAACGTTCTCTCCATCCTCCAACCTTCAACCAATGTCTCGAACACTTGTACAGAGGAAGAAAAGAGCAGAAAAACCGAGAGAGGGAGAGAGATCGTAGTTTTCCGGCGAGAACCCGCACCTCCAACGAACCCACAACCATACCTGAAGTTCTACCCTTCAGCAAACCCTCAGACCTCACCTGTAAGGACCGGAACCGCGTAATGAAGAGAGAAAAGGATGGAAGACAGAGATCTTCGATCTAGCAAACGACGAAAGACGAGCAAACACGCAGAGAATTAACATGACCATTATTATGGGAAGAGGGGACTAAAGATCCAAGGCTCACTCTGATGCACACGAGTGATTACTAACAAGCTTTTCCAGCCAAGAAAACGAACTGATTTATCAATTTGTTCTCCAAAAGCTTCAGAAGGGTTACTTCTGCAACCACTCTAAAGGCGCTTAAGATCACAACGAGCTAGATAAAACAACTCTAGAACTTTGAATCCAATAACTTGAGTTTGAATCTTAATAGGATCTCTTCTTATCCCATGCTTACTTTAGTTTTAAAAGTTAATATTAATTTGTGGAATCTTACCCAACTGACATAAAATATGAAAACCATGCCAAAATAAATTTTAACATGGGGTTCTATGGTGTAGTGGTTAGCACTTTGAACTTTGAATCCAACGACCTGGGTTCAACTCCCAGTAGGACCTTACGGGTAAATTTACCCATAACATGACACAGGGCATCTCATCTAGGTAACGGAAATAAGGCCAAACAAGATATCTTGCAATGAAAACATGGTGCAGGGCATCCCGGAAACTTAGGCCTCTAAAAGCACCGCGTGGTGAGAGGTATTTGCCACAATTGAACATGCTTAACGGAAATAAGGCCAAACAAGACATCTTGCAAAGAAAACATGGTGCAGGGCATCCCGGAAACTTAGGCCTCTAAAAGCACCGCGTGGTGAGAGGTATTTGCCACAATTGAACATGCTTAGCGGAAATAAGGCCAAACAAGACATCTTGCAAAGAAAACATGGTGCAGGGCATCCCGGAAACTTAGGCCTCTAAAAGCACCGCGTGGTGAGAGGTATTTGCCACAATTGAACATGCTTAGAGTATTACCTAGCATTCTTGAATTTTCGTGTCTGGGGACTTTGGTCCCTTATCTTTGAGTGGTATCTTAAGTTCCATCTTGGTTTAGGTTCCAAACTTTCTCCAACCAACCAACCAACTTGAAATCTTGAATTTACCCTCATGTCATATAAAATAGACCTTATAGAAAATAGTTGGTAATTTGGAGCATGTCTAGATCTTGAGCTAGGATATAACTTCTTGTTTCGTTTTGAGGAATTAAACCTTAGAGGTTGTCATGTCATGCATCATATTTTAACTCTGAAAACTCTTCTATCGTTTTGAGGAATTAAACCTTAGAGGTTGTCATGTCATGCATCATATTTTAACTCTGAAAACTCTTCTATCGTTTTGAGGAATTAAACCTTAGAGGTTGTCATGTCATGCATCATATTTTAACTCTGAAAACTCTTCTAAAAAAACTCTTAATTTTCTCCACATGAGTGCATAGGTGGTGGTGTTATAATCGTGGCATCCTGCTGGTCAATCGTGATGCAGGGCATCTCATTTAGCTGAGGGAAATAATAAGTTCATCATGGCATCCTGCTCATGGTACATATACCATAGCATCCCACCTAAAAAGGAATAGGGGCCTCGTGGTACACTTCGTGAAGGGAGATAATGGTTACTTCGGGCCTGAATCCTAGCAACTTGTTAAGCATGATATTTGCATTATCCTAAGTGTTTTCTTGGATTCTTGGTGATCCTCGGTTTATGCATAACATCTTGGGTCAAGCTTGGAACTTATAAGTTATTCTTAGGAATAACCCAACATGATCTTGTGCACGTAGCATCTATTAGAGATTAAGGGTACATGTGGGGAATCTCTTATTTCCTGGATACCTCTTTAGTTATCCGAGGAGGTAAAGTCATATGGATCGTGATGAGCATTTTCTCCCATATCTTGGTTTCGCTACCTAACGTTTTCCAATAACTCCCAAACTTCATTACCTTATACAACCTCCTGGGATAAGGATTTATACAACATTTCATAAATAATTTGAGGTCATTTAGGACTTAACCCATAGGTAATCTTCCTCAGAGGCATTATGGTCATTTTACCCCTAATTCTTGGTTTTGCTACTTAACGAGTTCCAATGACTTTAAAACTTTAACATATCATCAAACATCATAAAATAAGATCTACTGATGAGTTTCATAGCATTTGAAGGTCATCTAGGTCATGCGAAGGTAAATTACCTTACGGACATTATGGTCATTTTATGCCATTACTTGGTTTAACTACTTATCCTTATCAAATAACTACCAAATTTCATATATATAATCTCAACATGCTATAATATGCTCAGCATTAAAATTTCATTTTCTTTTATCGAATGATATTAGTTTGATTGCAATCATTTAGATTTTAGTTAGAAATTAAATTATAAGAATTTTTTACATGTTTACCCCATTCTAATGAACATAACTTAAGGTAATAGAGTTGTATACTAGAGGGCTTGATGTGAATATAGGCAAATACTTACCTGCACTAAATGTAGACAAGAATTGTAAACTACAATGAACTGACAAAATGATAGTTGTCCCGAGTTAAATTTGAAAAAAAGAAATAGTTTCATCTTGTATAACATTATAACAAACCCATGTTTTTATTTATGTAAATAATTCTCAAATATATTATGAAATCATATTATCTAATAAATGATATATTATTTGGCATTATATTAGTTCAGCAGATTTATATTCGAAGAAAAGATTAAAAATTTGTTAAATGCTAAAAAAAACTTTAGGAACCTATTATTTAAAGTTTAAATTAATTATTTAGGCCGATTATAAATATGAACATATTAATTTCAATAATAATTAAACTTCTACAAAACCAACTCCACATTATTTTTAATTTTAGGAATTTTAAATACGAAACAATAGACTTGATTTAGGAAGAAAAAAATATAGTAAATATGTCCATATATTTATTTATTCCCAATAATTGGACTACAAGGTGGCAGATCCTTAAAGTAATTTTTTTGAACTAACATTATCAAGATTATGGATCTGAGGTTGAATTGGACCTTCAGCAGTAAATTCAGGCTTGTACCAAGAATAATTAGTAACTCAGGCCTAGGTCAATCGAGTAAGTAACTCTACAATCGGTTTGGTTGGAAGAATTGCTTTATGTATAGTGACACGTGCACAGTGGAACTGCACGTGCCATATGTGTGATATGCTTTAATATGTGATGTAATATTATGTGTTGCTAAATGATATGTCAAATAACATTATGGTATAAAATAAATGTCATGTAATGTTACTATAAGTTATTTTATGTTATGAGATGTCATGATGTAATATGATATGTTAGGCCATGACATGACATGACATGCTATGATATGTTTTGAAATAAGGAAATATACGATGCACAACCCCAATGCAATGATTTAAAAGTTATGTTATGAATGAAATTATTTTATAAAAGTTTATGTACGCATATTACCGAGTATAATATGTGATGAAAGAATGTGGGTTGTCTTGCCTTATTTACTACGATGGAAAATATAGAGACCTCATGTATAATTGTATCTTCACGTCTATCGAGATACTTCTCATTTATGATGAGTATAGACGCGTACACTATGAGGCTGAAATAACCATCATGCTTAGCATGGATCAACGATGGTCGTGGTTCCCTCCGAGTGTCTGCCTATAGCCCAGAGGAGCTAGCTCGACCAGCAGACCTAGAGGGTGTGTGAGCACACTTGGTGCATCCATGTTTGCACGTGTGGGTCGTGTGTAAAGAAGTACTACACATCAAACTTGCCCCGACTAGAAAGACACCTAAGAGAAAATGGTTTTAAATGTTAGGTCCCATTTATTCTACATGTGTTTGCTTAACCTACCCTAAATTGTGGGGTCACGTACGAAAATGATCAGATTAACGCATTAACCCTTTGAATCACCTATACCCCACTTGTTAAAATGGAACCAAATATCTATAACATAACACTACCAAAGATACCAAGTTCACAAAATTCTTTTTAATCTGAGATACTATTGAACTGGACCATTATAGTGTCTCTCAAACCTACTTAAAGTTTAAATATAATTGGTGACAAAAGATGAAACTATAAAATAAAATAAATAAGAAAATAATTTCTATTGTCGAGAATTGAACTCTGCTCCCATAGGTGAAAACCAAATATCCTAATTGTTGGACGACAATGGATTTTCGTGTAGTTGTACTAGAGTCTTTTGTCCGAACGATGAAGTGTTTTAGCATGATCTTTTGTGTAATGTCTAACTCTTCGACACGTCCTTTCATGTGTGTGATAGAGCTTTTAGAGCTACTGCCACATTTCGAGCTCTTTGATTGTGTGGCTCTTTCTTCAAAGGAGTGAACAACAAACGTTAAGTCTTTGATTGGCAGCCCATCCAAGGGAGCGTCGATTGTATCGATTCCATCAACGGTCTTCCTATGAGTTTATGGTGCATGACCCATTTTTAAACCATTCACCTTCAAGAGCCGCCAAAGTTTTGCATCGTTCATGAGATGCATTGCGGCCAACGTTACTCTCAGGTCCTCTTAGCAAATTCCTGTAGCCTTCAAGTATTGTTCTACGTCAAAAATAATGTTTTCTAATTATGTGGCATCACGGTTCCCATTGAAGGGTTTGGGTTCTTGGATTTTTATTTTGTTAAGATCAACATGAGCTTTGCTTGGGGTGTGATTCTCTACGGCCCTCCTTGTCAAACTCACTCGGGTGCTCATCTCAACCATGATGGCATTCAATAACAGAGACCTTGAAAACGGCCGGATTATCGCATTAACCATTCGAATCACCTCAACCTCATTTGTTGAAATTAAACCAAATAATAAAAGAAATAAGAAAATAACATTCCATTGCCGAGAATCAAACTCGGGTCTCTTGGGAGAAAGCCAGATATCCTAACCGTTGGACGACATTGGATTTTTGGTGTAGTTGTCTTGGAGTCTTTTTTCAGATCGATGAAGAGTTTCAGCATGATCCTTTGTGTAATGTCTAAGTTTTCGACATGTCGTTCTATGTGTAATAGAACTCTTTGAGCTACCGCCACGTTTCGAGTTGTTCGATGATGTGTCTGGTTCTTCTAAGGAGTCAACATCAAACGTTAGTCTTTGATTGGCAACAACCCATCTAGGGAGCATCGATTTCATCGATTTCATCAACGGACTTCCCATAAGTTTATGGTGCATGTCCATTTTTTATACCATTCACTTTCGAGCCCCACAATAGTTTTGCATCGTTCCTGAGATGCACTGTGGCACACATAACTCTCAAGTCCTCTAAGCAAGTGCTTGTATCCTTCAAGTATTGTTATACGTCAAACATAAAGTTTTCTAATTTCTTAGCATCCCAGTTCCCATTGAAAGTTTTGGGTTCTTGTATTTTTAGTTTGTTAAGTCAAACATGAGTTTCGCTTGGGGTGTGATTCTCTACGGCCCTCCTTGTCAAACTCACTCGAGTGCTCATCTTAGCAATCTCAGCCATGATGACATTCAACAACAGAGACCTTGAAAACGATCGGATTATCGCATTAACCATTTGAATCACCTCAACCTCACTTGTTGAAATTGAACCAAATATCTATAACATAACACTAGGTACAAAGTTCATAAAAGTCTTTTTAATCTAAGATACTATTGAACTGGACCACTATAGTGCCTCTTAGGATGAAACTATATAATAAAAGAAATAAGAAAATAAATTCCATTATCGGGAATCAAACCCGGGTCTCCTAGGTGAAAGCCAGATATCCTAACTGCTGGACGACAATGGATTTTTGGTGTAGTTGTCTGGGATTCTTTTTTTCGATCGCTGCAGTGTTTCAGCATGATCTTTTATGTAATGTCGAACTTGACACGTCCCTCCATGTGTGTAATAGAGCTCTTTGAGCTACCGCCACGTTTTGAGTTGTTCGTTCATGTGTCTCTTTCTTCTCAGGAGTCAACATCAAACGTTAGGTCTTTGATTGGCAACCCATCTAGGGGATCGTCGATTTCATAGATTCCATCAACAGTCTTTCCTTGAGTTTATGGTGCATGCCCCTTTCGCGGATCTGAGTGAACCCTTCCCCATCTCGAGGACCCATCTTCATCGCAGCTGCTCTTGCTGCTCGCCCCTTTCGCCGATCTGAGCGAACACTCGCTCCTCCTTCAGCTGAATAAGCTCCCAGTTGGTGCCTTTGTCACGCCCAATTGGAGCTCTTTCTCGAAATCTATCGACCCCTCACCGACGACGCTCACCGGAGTAGTTACACCGTTGATTAATTATGTGGATTTGGAATCAGAATTGAGGACATCGGATAAGATCGATGCACTCACCATGAAAAGAGTCGGCTCTTCCCCCTCTAATAGTGCCACATGGGCCTTTTCCTTGTTCCTGAGCTTGCTCCAGCAATTCTTGCTCAGGTGGCCTTTTTCCCAAAATTCGAGCATCGGATTGGCCCGCCATCAATCGACTTCTTCTTTTGCTCCTCTTCTTTCCCGCGCGGGCTCGCGAGATTTCCACTGCTTCTTGCCGCCTTTGCCCCTGGAGGACCCGTTGCTCTCGCTGGAGTTTTCGTGGAGCTTCAGGGGTACAAGCAATTCCTCCTCAGTGAGGAGAAGACGACCCTGCTTGTTGACAGCTAAAGCGGCATTCTTCTTCCTCTACTTGACGTTGCGTAATCTTCCGGTCTCATCTTCCACCGTTAGGTCGTTCACGTCAAGTAATGTCTGGATCGAAATTGCGACTTGCTCGAGGTGATCTTGGGCGACCTGCAACATCTTCTTCATGATTTTCGTCTCGGTGATGCTCCCCTCGAGAGTTGTGATGCTGTTGTCGAGCCCCATGTCCGCATTGAAAAATTATCGACGGATTTACCATCCTTAAAGCGGATCTCCGAGAACTCCTTCAGCAGCTACTCGATGTTGGACTACTGCACTTGCTGCACACCAACCCGGCGAGATTTGATCCTTCCCAGGGCGATTGTGCGGTGCGCTTGGTGGAGAGAGATGCTAGCATCTCTGGAGGCACAGCTCGCAATATGGCAGTGAATGCCAACAATCCTCTCGGTACTCGATCGCTTCTCCTTCCTCGGCTCGATGGAGTGTTACAATCCTTGCGCTTGCAAGTTGACGTGCATGAACAAAGCCCACTCGTTGTAGTTGAACCCGATACCACTTGATATATTTTTTCTAAGCAGCTAACGCCGGTGTGTATAGGAATAAAAAAATAGAAAAAACACACGAGAGAATAGAAAGATGTACTTATATTTTTCTAAAGACCAGTGAGTTGTTTCTCATTAGATTGGCATATTTAAATAACAAATCTACGCTAAAAATGGCTCAAGTGGCCAACTAAACGTGTGTCACTCCCTTGTAAACATGGCCCAAATCGCCAGCCAAAGATATGCAATTCCATTCTAAGTGTGTGCGTCAATTAAGATTGCTTAAAAACAAAATTCAACTAACTAATTTTAAGGAAAACCTGAATAACCTAGAAAAAATATAGGCTTTTATCTAACAAGGGTTACTTCTGCAACCACTCTAAAGACGCTCAAGATCACAACGAGCTACATAAAACAACCGTAGAACTTTGAATTCAATAACAAGGGTTCTTCTTATCCCATGCTTACTTTAGTTTTAAAAGGTAATATTAATTTGTCGAACATGACTCAACTAACATAAAACATGAAAACCCTGCCCAAATAAATTTTAACGAGGGGTTCTATTGTGTAGTGGTTAGTACTTTGGACCTTGAATCCAACGACCTGTGTTCAAATCCCGATAGTTAACAAATTTATCCAAAACTTGTTCCTACACCCATTTTTACGTAAATTGTTCCTTTCAGCCATCAAAGTTGGATGAAGGAATCGAGGCAAAAACTCACTTTAGGATCGACACTCTATAGAACGTGTCCTTCTATTTTTGATCGACACTTTGTAGAACGGGTCCTTCTATTTTGGATCGACCCTCTGTGTAATGGTTCTTCTATTTTGGATCAACACTCTATAGAACGGGTCACTAACGTTGAGATTATACACACTCCGGTCAACAAGGTTGAGTTTATACAAAATGGTCGATAGACGATTGAGCAGGGTCACTTTTGGATCGACACTCTGTAGAAGGGGTCACTAAGGTTGAGATCATACAAAATGGGTCCATAGCTCAGTGCTAGAGCATTTGACTGTAGATTTAGAGGTTACCAGTTTGAACCTTGTTGGGCCCTTCTATTTTGTGACACTCAGTTACACTTTTGGACCGACACTCTGTAGAAGGGATCATTAAGGTTGAAATTATACAAAATGGGTCCATAGCTCAGTGGTAGAGCATTTGACTGCAGATCAAGAGGTCACCAATTCAAACTTGGTTGGGCCCTTTAGACACTTCAAAGAACGGGTCCAAAATGGAAGGATTAACACCCTTTAAACTAAAAAACTATCACATTTTTATAATCGATCTACTTTCAGATTGATTCATGCGATAGGACCAAGATATTTTGATTTTTTACGTTTTCGCAAACATGATCATGGATTACGTATCATACATATAATTTTACTTGATGAATATCATAATTTATCAGAGAAATAAATACTACTTATTCAACAAATTCGATTGATTGATACGAGTTGATTTTCTCTTACGATAAATTGACGAAACAATAGCGGGCCAATAGCTGCTTCAGCGGCTGCAATAGTTATAACAAAAATTGAGAAAATATTCCCTTTTAGTTGGCGACTATAAAAAAAAATCAGAAAATGTTACGAAATTCATATTAACTGCATTCAGTATAAGCTCAAGACACATAAGGGCCCTAACCATATTTCGGCTCGTGATCAATCCATAGATACCGATAGAAAATAAATAGGCACTTAGTAAAAGTACATGTTCGCGCACGATTGACCAACTCCTTATCAATTCCGATTCATTTCAATATGAACAAAAATTTAATAGATTCAATTCAATTGACAAAAAAAAGTACAGAACAAGGGAATATATTGGTAATGGATCGAATAAAAGAATTTTTATTTTAGACCGAAACAATCTTCGAATAGAATTGAAGGGGAATGTGTGGGATAACATAGAACGAAGTTCAATTTATGCTATTTTAAACTAAAGATTTATTACCGGCGAGCCACGACAATTGTGCCGATCAAAGCAGCTAAAAGAATGATCGAAATTAGTTCAAATAGAAGAAAAAAATATGTTGATAAATGAATTCCAATTTGTTGACTATTACTTATTAAATCTTGCTCTAGAGTCTGGTTTGATCTTGTACTCCAAATAATCTCATACCATGACGTATCTACAATAGTAGTCATTAGTGAAACAAAAATACTGGTACAAACTAGAAAAGTAACTCCATTCCCAACGGTCCAATGATTCAAATCTTTATAATATTCTGAACCCTTCATGAACATCACAGCAAATATGATTAAAACATTTATAGCTCCCACATAAATAAGGAGTTGGCCGTAGCTACAAACTAGGCGTTTGCTAAAATATAGAATAAGGATATAGAAACAAGAACCAATCCCAACCAAAAAGCAGAATAAATGGAGTTATTAAATAATAGTACTCCCATACTTCCTAAAAAATAAGACTTGATCCCAACAAGACTACATGAAAATCATGCCTCCATTATATGTAGTAAAAAAAGAGATAAAAAATTCTAAATGTTTTTCATGACCTTATTGATCTAACCAGAGAAAAAATGGATAATCAATTCCTAATTAAATCACCCTTTAAACTAAAAAACTCTCACATTTTGGCTTAATTGACTCAAGTCTCCTGTGTGAAAGCCAGATATCCTAACCGCGGGACGACAATAGATTTTTGAAGTGTAGTTGTCTTGGAGTCATTTTTCCAACCGCTGAAGAGTTTCAACACGATCTTTTGTGTAATGTCTAACATTTCTACACTTCCATCCATGTGTGTAATAGGGCTCTTTGAGCTACTGCCACGTTTCGAGTTGTTCGATCGTGTGTCTCTTTGGTCTAAGGAGTCAACATCAAACGTTAGGTCTTTAATTGACATCCCATCTAGGGGAGTGTCGATTTCATCGATTCCATCAACGGTCATCCCATGAGTTTATGGTGCATGCAAATTTTTTATACAATTCTCCTTCGAGCGCCACCATAGTTTTGCATCATCCATGAGATGCACTGTGGCCAACATAACTATCAAGTCCTCTGAGCAAGTGCCGGTAGCCTTCAAGTATTGTTCTATGTCAAAATTAGAGTTTTCTAATTCCTTAGCATGCGGGTTCCCATTGAAAGTTTTGGGTTCTTATATTTTCAGTTTGTTAAGTCCAACATGAGTTTGGCTTGGGGTGTGATTCTCTACGGCCCTCCTTGTCAAACTCACTCGAGTGCTCATCTCAACTATGATGTCATTCAACAACAGAGACCTTGAAAACGACCGGATTATCGCATTAACTATTTGAATCACCTCAACCTCACTTGGTTCAATTGAACCAAATATCTATAACATAACACTAACAAAGGTACCAAGTTCTTAAAAGTCTTTTTAATCTAAGATTAAACCGGAGCATTACAGTGCCTCTAAAACGTGGGTAAAATTTAAATATAATTGGTGACAAAAGATGAAACTATAAAAATAAAAGAAATAAGAAAATAAAATTTTATTGCCAGAAATTGAACCGAGTATTCTAACGGTTGGACATCAATGAATTTTTGCTGTAGTTGTCCTGGAGTCTTTTGTCAGGTACCCGATTTTTAAATGAATTGTACCCTTTTAAAATTTTGAAAAAAATCGAAAAAAAGGGTTAGAAACAAAGTCTTAAAGAAAAATATAAATTTTACATTTACAAATCTTGTCGTTACCTACGGCATAAATAGTCTTAAGAGAAAATCAAAGAGTTACAAAAACATATTCAAAAACAACATATCGTTTATTTATTATTTCAAAAGGTTTTGATGTAAGAAACATTCCAATGGTCTTAACAGTAATCTTCGAACATTCTGTAAAAAAGAAATAGGTGATATTTTGCGAGGAAGCTGATAAGGTCTTCAAAGAGCTTGTAGTCATGTGTGACATTTTACGTTAACAACACGCCAAAAGGAAACGAGGAATTCTGAGACTAGTAATTAACTACAAACCATTAAATAAGGTTTTAGAATGAATAAGATATCCAATCCAAAACAAAAATGAATTGATAAAAAGAATTTTGGAATAAAATGTTTTCATAAAATTCGATATAAAATTGGGATTTTGGCATATTCAAATTTCCTAAAAGGATAAATATAGAATAGCATTTAATGTTCGGTGTAGAAAATACTAGTGGAACGTCATGCCATTTCGGCTAAGAAAATGCTCCATCCGAATTTTAAAAAATTATGAAAGATATTTTCAATCCTTTCAAAAAATTTCAATAGTTTATATTGATGTTGTGTTGATATTTTCTAGATCCATTAAGATCAACACTTTAAACATCTCCATACATTCATTAATGTAATAAAAAGAAATCAACTAGATGTGAATCAAATAATTTCAAACTCAAATCCGTTTTCTTGGATTTGAAATTTATTTGAGCCTTAAAAACCCATCCAAAGATCCATTGAGTTCAAAAAAATTTAGGTTGTCTCAATTATATATCTTATTTCTTTCAAGATATCAAGCACCTTCACAAACGTCTTTTTGAGTGTCTTCAAAAGAATATAAAGTCTTGATCTGTAAAGCATACCTCTACAACCTAAAAAAATCAAATCATTGATCCAATAAACTCTCTGATTAAGTCTTATTGACCCAAGCGTAGAGCTCATAGTGAAATCTGACGCATCCAATATCGGATATGGAGGAATCTAAAATTCTCAAAGATGACAGAGAATCAATTATCATATTTGAATTATCTTTTGGCGTATTTAAAGGTTTGTAATATTCAAGTTTAAAATTACGGTGGAATACAAAAATCTTGTGTTTGAAACCCTTTGAGTGTTATGTTTCATTCAAACCTTACTTTAGGTTTATGTTAAAATCGATTCATTGGATTAGTCATGATCAAGCTAATTCTGGAGCGAGTCATCTTGGAATCTAAGAGTGACCATCATAGATTCCAAGTTCCATCTATGAGTTATTCATCCTTCTAGCTCGCTCTTGGTTGGAATCAATTCATTAAGTTTACTTTTTTTGTGAAAGTTTGTAAAGATACTAGAACGACCTCTAGTTTTGCAAAATTCAGCATTGTTGGCGCTTATCAAAAACCCTGCCCAAATAAGTTTTAACAAGGGGTCACTAAGGTTGAAATCATACAAAATGGGTCCATAGATCAGTGGTAGAGCATTTGACTTCAGATCAAGAGGTCACAACTTCGAACTTTGTTGTGGGCCCTTCTATTCATCCATGTAGGGATTCTTATGAAATTCTTTATGATTTTTTAAAGGGAACACATGAAACGTTGAACATAGGTCTGTATCGAGTTATTCATCTACCATAGGACCCCACACGTCTCCCAAGAGTGTATAAATGCAACTTACTTACACGTCTCCCCACTATAAACATGGTTAAAAACTTAAGTAGGCTACTCTATAATATGCTCAGCATTAAAATTTCTTGTGGTTTTAACGTTACTTAAATCCCGAGCTATTTGATCGGTTATGCGTCTTAACTCACGTTTTTTTTTGGATTTTTCTTTCATATATCCTTAATTCATACTTGGTTTAGGGTTCATATGAAAATCCAAACGATTCCTACAAGTATTTCTTAACAAAAAGTCCAAGGTGGCTACTTACCTCGTCGTCGACATTCGGGACCTCCGTTCTTGAGCTTCCCGTATCCAACTTAATTTTCTTCTACATACTCTTTATTGTGTCTAGTTTCTTAAACAATAATGTTTTTCATGAGAACCAATCTAGAATGAGGTTAAAATTGAGAAACTCCAAGGAAAGGTCAGATTTTGGGTTGACTTGGTCAGTTCAGTTTAACTGGCCACGTCATCGGCTTCTTCCTCTGGACAGGAAGAAGATGCGTATTTTTCACGTCGTCGCAATCTGAAACTCGGCCTCTATAGCCATATTTACAGCGTTTCTCCCCTCAATTTTTTCATGAAACTTAAAGATGGTGTTACAAGGAAGGGCAAGGGATTGATTTGATACCTTCTCGTAGATCGTAGCCTAAGATATTCGCTTCAAAAGTTCATCCAAAATTTGATTTATCATCGGAGCTAAAATAGAGGATTTCTTATTAGGTAGCCGATTCTTCATGGTCCGATGTCTTCACGGAACCTTGTCCATATCCTTTCTTCAAGCTAAAGGAATTGGTTTGGAGGAACGTATTTGAGTGTGGGACCTTAATTTCTAGAAATTGTTTTAGGTATGCAACTCACCCGGAACGCTGAATTTTTTATCTCTTTGGTAGCTTGTTCTTAGACGTTTCAGCTCTCGGTTCCTTCATCAAATTTACTCAACTTCTTCCTCTGAAGCTAAAGGAATCCTTAATTTGAACGAAAAGAAACCGTAGATAGGAATTTAACTCTTATCACTAATTTAAGCTCAAAACCGATTTCCTTCAATTCGGCACGCTCCCAAGGTTATTTCTCTTTGTGGTCTTCTATGGAAACATTCCTTGGAGGTGTAGAAAATGATTGGGATCGTTTTTTCTCGACGAATCATCATGTATCCTCGGATTGGATTTTCAAGTTTTTCTTGAAGTTCTTCAATGGCAGATTAAATTAGGGGAATAGTTTCTGGGCACTATCATCACTCTATTTCTTCATAGAACTTGGGGCTAATCTTGTTTAGAAAATGTAGAAACAAGTTTGAAGAGAAATAGTGGAGGATTGCTCTCGAATTTTGAAGAAATCTGAGAGTAGGAGACCCATAATCTAATCGTTTATTGCCTTCGATTGGGAGCTCGACCTTTCTCGATTCTTATTCCATATTGTTGCTCCTACTTCAAACTTTATAGGAGGAGCTTAAACCGAAATTGAGAGCTCCATAATCATCGTGATTCGGAGATTGAACTTTCTGGATAATTCGTCGAAAATATCAGCTTCGATCAGAGCCTTACCGACCTTGGGTTTGAATACTAGTCATTGGATGTGAGCGTGTTCTTTCTAGATCATATTCAATTTTGGAGGAAATCCAATGGCTGAGATCTGAGTTTCGAAGGATTTTGTTTAGATCGTCACGGTAGATGATCTATTCTAATCAGAGTAGCATTTCTGTAATTATCCATTCTTCCAGGGGTATTTTGGCAATTTGTCACTTTCTGAATATTTTATTATTATTTTTCTCAAAAAAATCCATAATTTTTCAAAAACTTCTTCGATCTCTTTTTGGTCATTTTCCCCTTCTTGACAATCTTGAAATTTGTTCGAGATAAAGAATTAAAAATCTATAAAGATTCTTGATAATTTGAAAAATTAGTTTTTTTTTGCCCTTTTCACTTACTCTTTCCTTTCCAATCCTTTTCCAAAGGCCTTTAACTCCTTAAGATTACTTGTTAGGGTATACGAGTGATTTTATCAAGTCCCTTGTTCTTGTTTAATCCTTTAATTTCTTCCCTTCTGATCCTTTGCGTCTTTCATGGGCGGCTTATTCTTTTGGGAGATAATTTTCTTCATTTTTTGGGTGTTACATATAGAGACTAATTACAAACACAAAATAAGAAGCATACTCAAAAGAAGAACAAAAAATACTAGATTAAAGATAGAGGTTAATCCATGGCCCTCACTCCAAGTCTACTCTCATCGACGACCAGCTCCTAGTTACTTGGAAAAAAAATGATAAACATGGAGGGAGTAAAACTTAGTAAGTAGCCTACTCGTAGGTTCTTAATCGCGACCTTAAGCTAGGATATTACTTCTTGTCATGTTTTCAGAAACTTAGAACTTAGAGGTTATCGTGTCATGTATCATATACTGATCCTGAAAACCTTCCCCTAAAATAACCTTCAATTTTCTCGCTATAAACATATGAGTGGTGTCGTCATAATCGTGTGATTCTACTGGTAAATCATGGTGCAGGGTATCTCGTTTAGGTGATGGAAAAGGTATGCCTATCATAACATCCAGCTCATGATACATATTGCAGGTCATCCCACCTAAAGAGGAATAGGGGCCTTGTAGTACACATCGTAATGGGAGACAATGGTTACTTATGGGTATGGATCCTAGAACCTTATTTAGCTTGTTATTCACATAGTCCTAAGTACTTTCTTGGTACATGGATTATTGATGAACCTAGGTTTATACATAATGTCATGGGTTAGGCTTTAGGAGTTAAGGTTTTAGCTTAGGAAAACGTTAGAGGGTAACCTAACATGGACTTATTCGCTTGAAAAACTACTAGCACTTTGAGGACTTCATTATAGGACCATGTGAGAAATTTCATGTAAAAAGGGTATCTCATTAATCATACAACGAGGTAGAATCATATGAAGGGTATTATGGTTATTTTACACCGTTTCTTGGTTTAGCTACTTGGTCTTGTACAATGACCATCAAATTTTACATACCTCTTTAACATGTAATATTATGCTCATGACTAAAAATTCGTAGGTAGCGGGGTACATTTAGTGGGTCATTTTAGAGTTACTTAAATCTTGAGCTACTTGGTCGGTTTAGTGCCATAAATCGAGGTTCTGGGTTTTTTCTTTCATCATTATTTAATTATACTCAGTCTAAGGTTCATATAAGAATCCAAGTGATTCCAACAAGTATTTCTTAAGGAAAAGTCGGGGCCTTATTTCTCAAGCTTCTGGTACTCGATTTCCTCCAAATTTTCTTTGGTAGCTTCCTTAGTGAGTCTAGTTTCTAGAACCATTGAGAATTTTGTGAGAACTTGCAAGAAAAGGGTTCAATTTGATATAAAACTAAAGAGAGTCTGACTTTCAGCTAACGTGGCCGGTTCAGTTGATCGGCCATCATGTTCTTCTTCCCGTAGGGGAAGAAGACGTTGTGCGATATTGCTCCGCCATCTGAAAATGAGGTCCGCCAGCCCATTCTTGGGCATTTCTCCCCTCGATTCCTTCATGAAACTTAAAGATGGAATGCCAAAGAAGAGTTTATCTTACCTATTCGTGGACTACAAAGTAAGTTATAGGCGTCCAAAGTCGAGGGAAAACTTGTTTTATCGCCAGAGTAAACTAAGAAGTTATTATTTTTTGGTAAGATAATGCAAACTCTATCCGACCACACCTCCACCAAAAATTGTCCTTACACTTCACTTAAGCTATAGGAATGTTCCTGAGAAAACGACTTTGTGTGGTTGAGGCTAATTTTGAGTTTCCTTCCTCGGTCTGCAACTCAATCTAGAACGTGATTTTTCCCTCTATTGGGCAGCTTGACTCAGGACGAGTTGAGCCTTGAATCCTTCATCAAACATACTCTATTTAGTCCTCTCAAGCTGTCAAAATCATCAATTTTGAGTTTTTAGGGTCGTAAACAAGGATTTGAGTTTTACCCCCAAATCTTACCCGATATTGAATTTCTTCTATTACACAAGTTCCTGAGGTCGTCTCTCTTCGCAGCGTTCTGCAAAAATGATCCTTAGATGTACATAAACAAATTGGGATAGGACTCGTATGATGAATCTGTCTGTATCTTTGGATTGGATTTTAGCTTCCTTCAATGGTGGACAGGATTGGAGAAATAGGATATAGACGTTTTCAAGGCTTCTTTCCTTCACCAAACTTATGGGTAAACTTATTTAGAAGGTGCAGAAACAAGTTTGGAGATGAATAGTGGACTATAGTTCTGGAATTTGAGGTAAACCCGTGAACACGATACCCCAAAACAAAAAACTAGTACGTCTCGATTGGGACTCGATTAAGGTGGCTTCTTGCTCCTAATAGTTGACCCTAATTCGTAGTTTATAGGCGGATGATCCATTGCCATTGAAACGTCTAGAATTTCTATAATTTCATTCTTGATATTTCTGGATCTCCTGCTAGAAAAGTCTACTCCGATTAGAGCCTTGCCGACCTCAGTTTTGAATTATAGCCGTTGGATGGGATGATTTGTTGTGAACTTTCTAGAATGTGTCAAATTTTTTAGTTCCAAATGTCTGAATTTTGAGATTTGATAGATTTTATGGGGAGGGTCGTTGTGAAAGCTCTAATTTAGGCTAGAAGGGTATTTTTGTAATTATACATATTTTATGGGCATTTTGGTAATTTTGGCCATTTTAATATTATTTTCTCAAAAACTAAGAATTTTTCCAAAATTCTTTTACCTTTTTTACCATTAATTCTTTTTTAAGCACCTTGTAATTTTTATTCTATAAAAAATTAATAAGCCTGGAAGTTTAAAAAAATTGGAAAAAGTTCCATTTTCTCAAAAAAATTCAATTTTCCTTACAACCTATTAGGGATTATACATTGTCTCGTATCGGAGACCTTGAGAGTTGCAAATTCTCCCCTTCTTTTAAAACTTTCGTCATCGAAAGTGTTTATTCTAAAATAGGTCAGGGCACAAGGTTCTTATTTGCCTTCTCTTTCCCAAGTGGCTTCTTCTACTCTATGATTCTTCCATAAGACCTTAACATGAGCGATTTCCTTGTTTCTCAATCTTTTGACTTCCTATCTATTATTTGCACTGGGTCTTCTTTATACGTTAGGTCATCTCTCAAGAAGAGAGTGTCATGAGCCAGTACGTGCGGAGGATCTGGGGTATACTTCCGTAGCATGGATATCTCAAAGGGACGGATAAACCTAGGGCTCAGCTTCTTCTTTTTACCATACCTGAGCACCCCTCTCATGGTGCTACCTTTAGGATGTTGAGAAATAAACTTAAATGCAGGAGAGAGAGAAAAAAAAGAAAAAAAAATTGATTATGATTTTAGTTTGTTATTTGGACAAAAAAACCATTACGAAAATTGGGAGGGAAAAGGTCTCATGGGAGAGAGAAAAGGGACGGCAGTTACAGCTAAACTTAGCCTTAGAAAAAAACCGTAAAAGGGGCCTCATGTATCGTTGTAAAATGTGTGCAGAGAGTGTACAGAGAGAAAAAGAACAAGAGAGAGAAGAAAAGCCGAAAGCAATTTATTGTCTGAGTTAGTGTGTAATAATCTTTTGAGAATTTATTTGTCTCCTTGTCTCTCTCCCCTTTCGAAACCCAAGTTTCATGAGAGTTACCTGAACGAGTTAGAATCAGAGTGAGCGTTTTGTTTCGAAATTGGTATCAGAGCGATTTTAATTTCTACAAATTGGTATCAGAGCAATTTATTTTCTACAAATTGATTTCAGAGCCGATGGCAAACATGATGGGACAAATGCCGCCACCACGATTGACGAAGATGAACTATGAGAATTGGAGCATCCAAATGAAAGCTCTTCTCTGTTCGCAAGACGCATGGGAGGTGGTCGAAGAAGAGCTCTTCTCTGTTCGCAAGACGCATGGGAGGTGGTCGAAGAAGGTTTCGAAGAACCGAATGATACCACGGGTTATACGGCAGCGCAAAACAAGGCGCTAAAGGAATTATGGTCAAAGGATAAGGCAGCATTATACATGTTGTTCCGGGCTGTTGACGAGTCGGGCTTTGAGAAGATTGCAAGGGCAGTGTTCCAAGGAACCGACCGAGTCCAGCAGGTGCGTCTCTAGACTCTGCGTGGCGAGTTGGAGAGCATGAAGATGAAGGAGTTAGAAAATGTATCTGACTATATTACACGTGTACAGACCATGGCGAATCAACTAAATCGGAATGGAGAAATGCTACCCGAGACGCAAGTTGTGGAGAAAATCTTGAGGTCGTTAACAGACAACTTCGAGAATATCGTGTGTGCCATAGAAGAGTCGAAGGACCTGACGAAGTTCACGGTCGATGAGCTTACCGGTTCTCTCGAGGCTTAGACTTAAGAGATGCTATCTTGGTTTCTAGAACCATGCTGCCTAGACCACGCGAAAGAGTAAGACGAGGAAGGGGACGACCTCCAATTAGAGATAGAGGACGAGGTGAGGCTGAAGAGAGCCCACCTCGAGAAGGATCAGAGATAGAGTTTGAATTAGAACACTTATTGCATGTATGGTCGGCAAGTACCCCTGCGAGGGTAGACTTAGTAACTAAGGATAGAGTAAAGAACGACCAAGCAATAGTAGCTGACCAACTCTAAGCGTAGACCTAATAGTAGTAAAGATGATAGACTTTGACATAATACTAGGCATGGATTGATTAGCTACAAACCGTGCTAGTATAGACTATCGCGAAAAAAAAAAGAAAAAAAAATGATATTCTCGCAACTGGTGAGACCTAGCTTTAAATTTAAAGGCACAAGTACCGTGACTACCCCAAAGGTAGTCTCGATGATGAAAGTAAAGAGATTAGTCCAACAAGGCGGTTGGACTATATTAGCATGTGCCGTAGATGTAAGAGGAAAAGAAAAGACCTTAGAAAACGTGTCCATCGTAAACGAATTCCTGGATGTGTTTTCGGACAACCTACCTGGAATACCCCCTTCCCGAGCGGTCGACTACGTTATCAAACTCGAGCTGGGACTGGGCCTATTTCTAAAGCACCCTATCGCATGGTGCCAGCAGAGTTGAAGGAACTCAAGGCGCAATTATAAGACTTACTGGATAAAGGGTTCATTCGACCTAGCGTAGCCCCCTGGGGTGTGCCAGTATTGTTTGTTAAGAAAAAGGAGGGATCGATGAGTCTGTGCATCGTTTACAAATAGTTAAATAAGAGAACCATAAAGAACAAATACCCTCTTCCTAGAATAGAAGACTTATTCGATCAACTTAGGGAGGCAACGGTATTTTCTAAGATAGATCTGCGATCCGGTTACCACCAAATTAAGATCAATGAAAAAGACGTGACAGCGTTTTAGGAAAAGGTACAGTCACTACGAATTCGTAGTGATGTCGTTTGACCTCACTAATGCCTCAACTGTATTTATGAAGTTAGTGAACCAGGTATTCACAGACTGTCTTGACACGTTTGTGTTTGTGTTCATTGACAGCATCCTAGCGTACTAAAAAAATAGACCTAGAACACCAGAACACCTCTGAAAAGTCCTAGCCACCCTAAGAGAGAACAAGTGGTACGCCAAGTTCTCAAAGTGTGAATTTTTGGTTACGACAAGTCTCTTTCCTAGGACACGTGGTGTCAAAGGACGGAGTATTTGTAGATCCTACTAAGGTCAATGTGGTCACAAAGTGGGAACGCCCAACTACGGTTACATCAGAACGAAGTTTCTTGGGGCTAGCGGGATACTATTGGTGGTTCGTGCAGGACTTTGCTAGGATAGCCTCGCCCTTGACACAGTTAACGAGAAAAAGGGTACTATTTATAGGGAATGATACTTGTGAGGCAAGCTTCCAGAACCTAAAAGAGAGATTGGGAATTGCCCCGGTACTCACAGTACTCGAGAGCTCAGAAGGGTATGTAATCTATATTGACGCGTCCAAGAAGGGACTAGGATGTGTGTTAATGCAACAAGTTAAAGTTGTTGCATACGTGTCCCGTCAACTAAAAGAGTACGAAAAGAATTACCCCACCCATGACCTGGAGTTGGCCACTATAGTGTTCACGCTGAAAATTTGGAGACACTACCTGTATGGAGAGGAAACTCAAATTTTTACTGACCACAAGAGTTTAAAATATTTCTTCACCTAGAAAGAGTTAAATATGAGGCAGAGAAGGTGGTTAGGATTGGTGAAGGATTATGATGTAGATATCTAGTACCACCGTGAAAAAGCAAACGTGGTCGTAGATGCTTTAAGTAGAAAGACAGTCCACTCGTCAGCCCTCATTACGAGGGAAGTAAGGGTACAAAGAGAATTCGAGCGAGCCAACATAGCTGTAGCGATCGAGGGAGTCGTAGCACAGCTGGCCCGACTCACAGTACAACCTACGCTTAGGCAGAGAATTATTACCTCCCAACGAGAGGATCCTAACCTACAAAAAGTCCTAGGACAGCTAGACGAAAGTCCAGTAGATGGATTCTCGAAGTCCTCAGATGAAGAACTATTGTATCAAGGACGCCTATGTGTTCTGGAAATAGAGGATTTAAGGAAAGAGATACTGACGAAAGCTCACAACTCGCCATTTGCCATGCATCCAGGAGGTACTAAGATGTACCAAGATTTAAAACAACACTTTTGGTGAAAGAGCATGAAGAGGGATGTGGCTGAGTTGTGAGCAAGTGCTTAGTTTGCCAACAAGTAAAAGCTCCTAGACAAAAGGCAAAGGGGTTGTTGCATCGCCTAAGCATACCGAAGTGGAAATGGAAAAATATAGCGATGGACTTCATAGTAGGATTACCCAAAATGCCCAAAGGCTATACAGTAATCTGGGTAGTTGTCGATAGGTTGACCAAGCCGGCACACTTCCTATCCGGGAAAGCTACATATACAATTGACAATTGGGCACAATTGTATGTGAAATGAATAGTAAGACTACATGGAGTCCTAGGGTCTATAGTGTCGGATCGGGATTCACGCTTTACATCAGCGTTTTGGCGCGGACTTAAAAAAGCACTAGGTACCCGCCTCAACTTTAGTACCACCTTCCACCCCAAAACAGATGGACAAACGGAGCGTTTAAACCAAATTCTAGAGGACATGTTACGCGCTTGCGTACTAGAATTTAAGAAGAGTTGTGATTCCAAACTCAACCTAATTGAATTCTCGTATAATAATAGCTTCCAAACAACTATTGGAATGACATCGTTTGAGGCCCTGTACGAGAAACGGTGTAGGTCCCCACTATGTTGGGACGAAGTAGGAGAGAGAGAGTTAGTAGGACCCGAGCTTGTTCGAATCACCAGTGAGGCTGTCTAGAAAATTCGAGCGAGGATGGTTACCGCTCAAAGTAGACAGAAAAGCTACGCCGATGTAAGGCGTAGAAGCCTGGAGTTTGAGATAGGAGACCCAGTATTCCTCAAGGTGGCACCTATGAAAGGTGTCTTGAGGTTCAGAAATAAGGGCAAGTTAAGTCATAGATTCATCGGACCATTCGAGATCCTCAAGCAAATTGGTCTAGTAGCATATAAGTTAGTCCTACCTCCTTCCCCCTAAGGAGTACACGGTGTATTTCACGAGTCCATTTGAGGAAATACATGACGGACCCTATCCATGCAATAGATTACGAGCCCTCCAACTGAACGAAGAAAAAAAAAACATAAGAATCTTAGCTAAGGAAGTAGAAGCGCTACGCAACAGGGAATTGCCTTCGTTAAGGTGCTGTGGTGAAATCCTCACATCGAGGAGGCCACGTGGGAGCGTGAGGACGAGATAAGAGAAAAAATACCCTGAGTTAGTACAAGAGTTTGAGACTTTCGAGGACGAAAGTTTTTTGTAGGGGTATAATGTAACGATGGGAAAATTTTAGAAAAATAAAATAATAATAGTAATAATAATAATAATAAGTAAATAATAATAAATAAATAAGTAAATGATCCTCCCTCTCTCCCCCTTCCCCAAATATCTCTCCACACCACTTCCTACAACGGCATATCTGCAACAACAAAAGAAAAAAAGAACAAAAGAGAAAGAAAAAAAAAAGAGGTAGATTTGGGGAAGAGAAAAATGAGAAAAAGAAAGAAATGAAAGATGCAGATTTTGGGAGAGAAAAACGAGAAATGACCTTCAGTTCAAGCAGATTTAACAGGAAATGGAAGAGGAAAGAGATAAGAAAAGTTATCGGTAAGTTACATCTCCTTTCCCTTATATTTTGCAAATAGATAGAAAAGTTATCTTAAGTTAGATATCTTTTTATTTTATCTTTTGCAATTATTTAAATGGTAGATATCTTATATAAAATTAAAATCGATTGAAAATGGCTTTTGTCAATTGCATCTAGATTGGATAGTCATTTTTAGGCAAGAGAAGAAAATCATAATTGATTGATATATAGGCATTTTTACTCCATAAAGTTAGAATTGATTGAAAATGGCTTCTTTAATTGGATAGTCATTTAGAAAGGGAAGAAAACAGAATAGTTTGAAAATGGTCTGTTAATTGGATAGTCATTTAGATACAGTAAAATTAGAATTAATTGAAAATGGTTTCTTTAATTGGATAGTCATTTAGAAAGGGAAGAAAACAAAATAGAGTGAAAATGGTCTGTTAATTGGATAGTCATTTAGAAAGAGAGGAAAACAGAATAGATTGAAAATGGCTTCTATTCATTGGATAGTCATATTAGGAGAGAGAAGAGAACACAATTGATTGAAAATTAATTATAATTGCATAGTCATTTGTAGGAAAGAAAAAATACAGAAAGAAAGAGAAACAAAATGGTACACGAGAGAGAAAGAAAATGGAAGATGTGAGAAGTTATTATTATTTGTACCAGAAAATATAATATTATAACAAACCATAGTTGGATTGAATGATTAAGCAGCATGAAATAATATTGACATATTTTCAATTTAAGTTTTACTATCCAACAAAATTTAGAAACAATGAAAACGTAGAATTCGATTTTTATTGAGACTGTTTTAGAGCCTTATTTCACATTGTTAGTTGGATTATTAATTAAAATGTAAAATACTAACGAAAGGTGACGAACGGTGCGATATGAAGCAAATTTCAACAATATTTGGAGCAGCTCTCGAGGAACGGGAGCTTATGTTTATTAAATTAGGGAATACTTCAGCTAAGGCCAACCAGGTAAGTGGCCTTACTATCGGCTTGGTCGAAAGACTTGTCTTATATTTGACGACACGTGCCAGTGGCCCTTGCACGTGTCATTTATGCTTTATGTTATGTGATGACGTGATGACGTTAGATGATGATGTGTTGCATTTGTATGATGATGTGATGACGTTAGATAGTGATGTGGTGATGTTATACGATGATGTGATGTTGTTATATGATGATGTGATAATGTTATGTGATGACGTGAATGATGTACATGTTATATTTGATGCACTTAATGGCTTCTATGATGAGTATGATGTATGCATGACGATGTTATTAACATGATGATGTTTTCCATGTTGAACATGTCTTATGATGTTGTTTGTCATATTGCATCATGTCGTTAGATCGACATAGGACACAACCCTAAGAGTATGAAATTGATATTAATGTAAATATCCACGAGCACGTGTTACATAGTGTAACCAAGAGATGAGACTAGAGGGTTGTGTTAGAAGAGATGTATAATTGGACTTAGAGGGACCTCATGCATATTGTGTGTTCATAAGCAGAGGGCTACTTCCCCTAGAGATGAAGAGTGCGGACGCGCACTGTTTGATGAGCGCGAATGCGCACACGTGCGAATGCACATAGATGAGGGTGTTCATGAGGCGCATGACACTATGGGATTCCGCTGACCTCCGGACGTCGCTACAAATTAGCTTGACCAGAGGGTCCAAGGGGTGTGCGAGCGCCTTGGGTATTCACACTCGCACGTGTGAGTCGTGTGTAGGGAAGTACTACACATCCAATTTTTCTGAGACTGGAGGCCACCCTTAAGATGATTAGAGATAGGTCTGTAAATCATGATTGCATGTGTTTGCATTTGCATGGGCCACTATAGTGGGGCCACTTACTGAGTATTCTTTGTGTTGGATGATGAAAGTCCCACATCGACTGATTTAGGGAATGATCATGGGTTTATAATCAAAGAATACACTCTCCATTGGTATGAGGCCTTTTGGGGAAGCCCAAAGCAAAGCCATGAGAGCTTATGCTCAAAGTGGACAATATCATACCATTGTGGGGAGTGGTGTTCGTGTTCGTCTAACATGGTATCAGAGCCATGCCCTAAACTTAGTCGTGCCAATAGATTGGTAAATCCTCAGAAATGTCGAACAAAGAATCAAGCCTCCTCGAAGGCTGTCAAAAATGACTAAAGACTCCAAAGGAGTCGAGCCTCGATTAAGGGGAGGCGAGCTTATGCTCATGGGGAGTCATGTTCGTCTAACACTTTGAAATACTCAGGCCGTGTGCCACATCATTTTTCAGGTCAAGGCAAGGCGCACTTGTACGGAGGACTGTGGCACGTGCATAGGGTAGATTCATATTTGAATTTCTAGTCTTAAGTTAGAATAGGTTGTTTTGCATTTCATTGTTTTAAATTATTTTGTATTGGTTTTTGTTTTTCTCTAAATTCAGTATTTCGTATTTAAACACGTAAGACCATGGCTATTTAGTCTTCTCCAATGACCATCAAATTTTACATACTTCTTCAACATGCCATATTATGCTCAGGATTAAAAGTTCCTAGGCAGCGGGGTATGTTTAGTGGGTCATTTTTGCGTTACTTAAATCTCGAGCAACTTGGACAGTTCAATGGCTTAAATCACGGTTCTAGGTATTTTTCTTTCATAATTATTTAATTCATACTAAGTCTAAGGTTCATAGGAGAATCCAAGAGATTCCTACAAGTATTTCCTAACGAAAATTCTGAGATGGCTACTTACCTCTTGTTCAGTGTTCAAAGCTTTCTCTCTGGAGTTTCTGGTACTCATTCCATGTTTTTTTTTTGTTTTTTATGTAAACAAGGAGCTTGTCGAGGTCAGGAGTGGACTCGGGAGTAGGTGACATAGTCAAGCCTCATCTTTCGTCCTCCACACCTTTTTATTTTAAATATTTTGTGTATGTTCCTTATTTTATGTTTTAACTACTATTGTATGAACTTTTTTTTTCACATAATATAATGTATATTATGTTTTAAATTTCTTTTGAATTATTTCGCGAAATTTTTTTCAGTCTTTTTAAAGTCATCGAGTCAATCCGTCCTTACATTAATCATTTTTAATTCCACTTGCTTGAATAGTGGATTACCATAAATTATATCTTAGATCTTCATTTTCTTTTATTAAATGGTATTAGTTTCATGGCAATTATTTAGATTTTAGTTAGAAATTAAATGACAAGAACTTTCTAAATTTAGGAAATTATATTTTGGATAAATTATTTACATGTTTACCCCAATCTAATGAATATAACTTGGTAATAGAGTTGTATATTAGTAGAGCTCGATGTGAATATGGGCAAATACGTACGAATAAATGTAGACGAGAACCGTAAAACTACAATGAACTGACAAAATGATAGTTGTCCCGACGTAAATTTGAAAAAAAGAAATAGTTTCATCTTTTATAATTATAACAAACACATATTTTTATTTATGTAAATAATTCTCAAATATATTATGAAACCATATTATCTAATAAATGGTACATTATTTGACATTATATTAGTTAAGCATATTTATATTCCAAGAAAAGATTAAAAATTTGTTAAATGCTAAATAAAATTTAGGAACCTATTAAACTTATACAAAACCAACTCCACGTCATTTTAAATTTTAGGAATTTTAAATACGAAATAATAGATTTGATTTAGGAAGAAAAAAGATAGAGTAAATATGTCCAGATATTTATTTATGCTTAATAATTGGACTACAAGGTGGCGGATCCTTAAAGTTATTTTTTTGAACTGATATTATCAAGATTATGGATATGAGGTTATATTGGACTTTAAGCGGCAAATTACGGCTTGTATCAAGAATAATTAGTAACTCAGGCCTAGGTCAACCAAGTAAGTAACTCTATAATCGGTTTGGTTGGAAGAATTGCTTTATGTATAGTGACACTTGCACAGTAGTACTGCACGTGTCATATGTGTGATATGCTTTAATATGTGATGTAATATCTTGTGTCGCTAAATGATATGTCAAATAAAATTATGGTATAAAATAAATGTCATGTAATGTTACGATAAGTTATTTTATGTTATGAGATGTCATGATGTAATATGACATGCTATGCTATGCTATGATATGTTTTGAAATAAGAAAATATACGATGCACAACCCCAATGCAATGATTTAAAGGTTACGTTATGAATGAAATGATTTTATAAAAGTTTATGTACGCATATTACCGAGTGTAATATGTGATGAAAGAATGGGAGTTGTCTTGCCTGATTTACTACGATGGAAAATATGGAAACTTCGTGTATAATTGTATCTTCACGTGCATCGAGATACTTCTCATTTATGATGAGTATAGACACGTACACTATGAGGCTGAAATAACCATCATGCTTAGCATGGAGCAACGACGGTCGTCGTTCCCTCCGAGTGTCTGCCTACTACCAAGAGGAGCTAGCTCAACCAGCAGACCCAACGGGTGTTCAAGCACACCTGGTGCACCAATATTTGGACGTGTGGGTCGTGTGTAAAGAAGTACTACACATCCAACCAACCCGTTTGGAAAGACACCTAAGAGAAAATGGTTTTAAATGTTAGGTCTCATTTATTCTACATGTGTTTGCTTTCCCCGCCCTATATTGTGGGGTCACTTACAAATACAACCGGATTATCGCATTAACCGTTTGTATCACCTATACCCCACTTGTTGAAATTGAACAAAATATTTATTACATAACACTAACAAAGGTACCATTACAGTGCCTCTCACAAAAGATGAAATTATAAAATAAAAGAAATAAGAAAATAAAATTCCATCGTCAGGAATCAAACCTGGGTCTCATAGTTGAAAGCCAAATATCAAAACGGCTAGACAACAATGGATTCTTTGTGTAATTGTTCGGGAGTCTTTTGTCAATTCGCTGAGGAGTTTCAGCATGATCTTTCGTGTAATGTCTAACTCTTCGAATCGTCCTTCCATGTGTGTGATAGAGCTCTTAGAGCTACCGCCACGTTTCAACCTGTTCGATCGTGTGGCTCTTTCTTCTAACGAATCAACATCAAACGTCAAGTCTTTCATTGACAACCCATCGAGGGGAGCGTCGATTGCATCGATTCCATCAACGATCTTCCCATGAGTTTATGGTTCATGACCCATTTTTTATACCATTCACCTTCGAGCGCCACTGTAGTTTTGCATCGTCCATGAGATGCACGGCTGCCTACTCAACTCTCAAGTCGTCTGAGCAAGTTCCTATAGCCTTCAAGTATTGTTCTACGTCAAAAATAAAATTTTCTAATTCCTTAGCATCCTGGTTCCTTGGGTTCTTGGATTCTCAGTTAGTTAACTCAACATGAGCTTGGCTTGAGGTGTGGTTCTCTACGACCCTTCTTGTCAAAATCATTCGGATGCTCATCTCAACCATGATGGCATTCAACAAGAGTGACCTTAAAAACAACTTGATTATCGCATTAATCATTTAATTCACACTTACAAAGGTTCAGAGTTCATAAAAGTCTTTTTAATCTAAGATACTATTGATTGGACCATTATAATGCCTCTCGAATGTTTAACCTGGGTCTCCTAGGTGAAAGAAAAATATCCTAATCACTAGACGACAATGGATTTTTGGTGATATTGTACTGGAGTCTGTTGTCCCATTGTTGAAGAGTTTTAGCATGATCTTTTGTGTAATGTCTAACTCTTCGACACGTTCTTCCATGTGTATGATAGAGCTCTTAAAGCTACCGCCACGTTTCGAGCTCTTCGATCGTGTAGCTCTTTCTTCAAAGGAGTCAACAACAAACGTCAGGTCTTTGATTGGCAACCCATCCAGGGGAACGTCGATTGCATCGATTCAATCAATAGTCTTCCTATGAGTTTATGGTGCATGAACCATTTTTTTATACCATTCACGTTCGAGAGACACCATAGTTTTGCATCGTCCATGAGATGCATTGTGGCCAACATAACTCTCAAGTCCTCTTAGCAAATTTATGTGGCCTTCAAGTATTATTCTACATCAAAAATAAAGTTTTCTAATTCCTTGGCATCCCGGATCCTATTGAAGGGTATGAGTTCTTGGATTTTCAGTTTGTTAAGACCAACATGAGCTTGGCTTTGGGTGTGGTTCTCTACGGCCCTCCTTGTCAAACGAACTCGGGTGCTCATCTCAGCCATGATGGCATTCAACAACAGAGGCCTTGCAAACGACCGAATTATCGCATTAACTATTTCAATCACCTCAACCTCACTTGTTGAAATTGAACCAAATATCTATAACATAACACTAACAAAGGTACCAAGTTCATAATAGTCTTTTTAATTTAAGATACTGTTGAACTGGACCATTATAGTGCCTCTCAAACGTAGGCAAAGTTTAAATATAATTGATGAAAAAAAGATGAAAATATATAATAAAAGAAATAAGAAAATAAAAGTTTAAATATAATTGGTGAAAAAAGATGAAAATATATAATAAAAGAAATAAGAAAATAAAATTCCCTTGCTAGATATCCTAACCGCTGGACGACAATGATTTTGGTGTAGTTGTCATGGAGTCTTTTTTACGATCGCTGAAGTATTTAAGCATGATCTTTTGTGTAATGTCTAACTTTTTGACACGTCCTTCCATGTGTGTAATAGAGATCTTTGAGCTACCGCCACGTTTCGAGCTGTTCGATCGTGTGTCTCTTTCTTCTCAAGAGTCAACATCAAACGTCAAGTCTTTGATTGGCAACCCATCTAGGGGAGTATCAATTTCATCGATACCATCAACGGTCTTCCCATGAGTTTATGGTGCATGCCCCTTTCGCCGATCTGAGTGAACCCTTCCCCATGTCAAGGACCCATCCCCATCGCCGGTGCTCTTGCTGCTCACCCCTTTCGCCGATCTGAGCGAACACTTACTCCTCCTTCAGCTGAATCAGCTCCCCAACCGGTGCCTTTGTCACACCCAGCTGGAGCTCTTCCTCGGGATCTATCGACCCCTTACCGACGATGCTCACCGGAGCAGTTACACCGTCAATTACTTCCATAGATTTGGAATCGTAATTGGGGATGTCGGATAAGACCGATGCGCTCACCATTGAAAGAGCTGGCTCTTTCTCCTCGGATTGGGCCACATGGGCCTTCTCCTTGTTCCTGAGCTTGCTCCAGCACTTCTTGCTCAGGTGGCCTTTTCCCCGCAGTTCGAGCACTAGATTGGCCCGCCGTCAGTCGACTTCTTCTTTTGCTCCTCTTCTTTCCCGCGCGCACGCCCGCAAGATTTCCACTACTTCTTGCTGCCTTTACCGCTGGAGGACCCGTTGCTCTCGGTGGAGTTATCGTGGAGCTTCAGGCGTGCAAGTCATTCCTCCTCAGTGAGGAGGAGACGACCATGCATGTCTATAGCTAAAGTGACATTCTTCTTCCTCTGCTCGACGTTGCGCAATCTTTTGATCACCTCTTCCACCGTTAGGTCGTTCACGTCAAGTAATGTCTCGATCGAAATTGCAACTTGCTCGAGGTGATCTGGGGCGACCTGCAACATCTTCTTCATGATTTCTGTCTCATTGATGCTCCCACCGAGAGTGGTGATGTTGTTGGCGAGCCACATGTTTGCGTTGAAAAATCATCGATGGATTCGCCGTCCTTAAAGCGGATCTTCGAGAACTCCTTCAACAGCTGCTCGATGTTGGACTCCCGCATTCACTGCACACCAATCCAATGGGATTTTATCCCCTCCCAGGCCAATTGCGCGGTGTGCTTGGTAGAGAGAGACGCTAGCATCTCTGGAGGCACAGCTCGCAATATGGCGGTGAACGCCAATCAATCATCTCGGTACTTGATCGCTTCTCCTTCCTTCGCTTCGATTGAGTGCCACAGTCCTTGCGCTTGCAGGTTGACGTGCATCAACAAAGGCCACTCATTGTAGTTGGACCTGATACCACTTGATATATTTTGCCTGAGCAGCTAACGCCAGTGAGTATAGGAAGAAGACAACATAAAAAACACATGAGAGAATAGGAAGATGTACTTAGATTTTGTTGAAGACCAGTGATTTGTTTCTCATTAGATTGGCGTATTTAAATAAAAAATCTCCGCTAAAAATGACACAAGTGGCCAACTAAACGTGTGTCACTCCCCTATAACATGGCACAAATGGCCAGTTAAAAATATGCAATTCCATTCTAATTGTGTGCGTCAATTCAGATTGCCTAAAAATAAGATTCAACTAACTAATTTAAAGGAAAAGAAAACGTGAATAACCTAAATAAATAAAAAATACAGGCTTTTATCCAACAAGGATTACTTCGCAACCACTCTAAAGACGCTCAAGATCACAACGAGCTAGATAAAACAACTCTAGAACTTTGAATTCAATAACTTAGGTTTGACTTTTGATAGGGACTCTCTTCTTATCTCATGCTTACTTTAGTTTTAACAGTTAATATTAATTTGTCGAACATGGCTCAACTAACATAAAACATGAAAACTCTGCCCAAATAAATTTTAACGAGGGGTTCTATTATGTAGTGGTTAGAACTTTAAACTTTGAATCCAACGACCTATGTTCAATTCCCGATAGTTAACCAATTTATCCAAAACTTGTTCCTACACCCATTTTTACGTAAATTGTTCCTTTCAGCCATCAAAGTTGGCAAATATTCAGGGTCGGTCCACGAGATGCTTCGAGGATTACTTCTTCCTTGAAATTTCATATTATATAAGATCCATGAAGTAATTGAGGCAAAAACTCACTCGGTAGAACGGGTCACTAAGGTTGAGATTATACACACTCTAGTCACTAAGGTTGAGATTATAAAAAAATGGGTCCATAGCCGATTGAACATGGTCACTTTTGGATCGACACTTTGTAGAAGGGGTCACTAAGGTTGAGATCATACAAAATGGGTCCATAGCTTAGTGCTAGAGCATTTGTCTGCAGATCAAGAGGTCATTAGTTTGAACCTGGTTGGGGCCTTCTATTTTGGACAGACACTATAGATCAAGAGGTCACCAGTTTGAACCTGGTTGGGCCCTTCTATTTTGGACCGACACTATGTAGAAGGGGTCATTAAGGTTGAAATTATATAAAATGAGTCCATAGCTAAGTGGTAGAGCATTTGACTGCAGATCAAGAGCTCACCAGTTTGAACCTAGTTGGGCCCTTTAGACACTCCGTAGAACGGGTCCAAAATAGAAGGACCGACACCCGAAACAACAAAACTCTCACATTTTGGCTTAATTGACCCTAATCTGGACCGATTCTTATGAAATTCTTTATGATTTTTTAAAGCAAACTGTGTTAAAGGCAACACATGAAACGTCGAACATAGGTCTGAATCGAGTTATTCATCTACCATAGAACCTCACACGTCTCCCGACCTGAAGAGTGTCTAAAGGAAAAGAAATAAGAATAATTACCAAAATCCATAAACTAAAAACTTAAGAACTTAGAACCTTAGAACCAAGGTCCTTAGGATAGAACTAAGAATGGAAGAACTAGAACCTTAAAACCAAGGTCTTAAGAAAAAACTAAAAAAAAGAAAGAACTTAAAACCTTATTCCAAAGTCCTCCACATAGAACCATGTCCTTAGAACCTAAGGCCTTATTCCAAAGTCCTCCACATAGAACCATGTACTTAGAACCTAAGGGCCACGATTCGGACAAGAACCAAGATATCATTAGTAAAGAGTGTGGTACCGAAGCACCCAGTATGAACATGGTTAAAAAACTTACAAGTAGCTACTTATTGAGTCTTGTACTCACTCCATGTTTTCCATATATTTCACGTAACTAAGAGCTAGTCGACGTCGAGAACGGATCAAAAGAAGTTGCTATAGACGAACAACACTCACAAAAACTATTTTTGATGTTTTAAAATGATTTTTTTAAACCTTTCCCTTATTTTGTACTATGAACATATAAGCTCTATTTTGAATATAATGTAAATATATATGTTCATTATATTTTAAATCTTTTTTTATTTCGAGAAAACTTTTTACTGTGTTTTTAACCTCTTTTACGTTGCGATCCGTGCTTCAAGAACCCACAGAAAGTGGGTCGTGACTTAAAAATAAAAAAGTAATTTTTTAGTATGAATATTAATGTAAGTTGCCTTCGTATATGGACAAAACCATTGGTACAAAGAATATTCATGAACTTTCAAAACAAGTACACTTAACATTCTAAAATAACGTTCTTACTATTATATTAGTATACGATGAAAACAGTTGATCATGCTTCATAAATCATCTCCCTTTTACATTTTCTCTCACGGTCTTCTTCAACCTATGACCCAACAATACTTCATCTCCTTGTTTTTTTCCTTTCACTTTTAAATACCCTTATTTTATTCATAAATCTCTATAATGTCTCCTATTTTCATTCATTTCTCTCTTCTTAAATATCAAAACAGCTCTCTAAAATGCTCTTCTTTGCCAATAATTTCACATAATTTAACATTTTTAAAATCGGTAAATTAAAGAATCCTACATTGATATATTTGTAATTTCATGTAGTCTTCATAAGTTTGCCGGCGACACTGCCTATTATCGAGCTTGGTAATGTGAGTTTGTAACTGTTAAGAATGAGAAATATAATTGAGATCGAAGGTATGTATTCTCATTGATATTCATAACGTTTAAATAAGATATAAGCTACCAACTAATACCTACAAATAAGGAAAATATAAACTAACTAAATCTTGATAATCAAATCAAATATACTCCTAATCAAATCATAAAGGAAAAAATATTAACTGATTATGAATATCGAAGATATATTGCATAACTAATTATTATAATATATTTTCCAAATATTATATCTTAATACTCTCCTCAAGTTGGAGAGTGTATGTCAATCACATCCAACACTCCCCTCAAGTTGGAGAGTGTTTTTTAATCACATCCAACTTGTCTTTACGAGTGTAGGTCAATCACATCCAACTTGTCTTTATGAGTGTAGGTCAATCACACCCAACTTGTCTTTACGAGTGTAGGTCAATAATACCCAACTTGTCTTTATGAGTGTAGGTCAATAACACCCAACTTGTCTTTACGAGTGTAGGTCAATAACACCAAACTTGTCTTTACGAGTATAGGTCAATAACACCCAACTTGTCTTTACAAGTGTAGGTCAATAACACCCAACTTGTCTTTACTAGAATAACACCCAACTTGTCTTTACTACAATAACACCCAACTTGTCTTATAAGTGTAGGTCAATAACACCCAACTTGTCTTTACTAGAATAACACCCAACTTGTCTTTGAGAAGAGAGTGTAGGTCAATAACATTTTTGTCTTCCTAGTAGTGTCCGTCAAGTTAACTCTAAACAAGTATTTGCTGATGATCTGGACACATTGGTTTGCTTTGTAGACTTCCAATAAATTATTGAATTTGACCGGAAGATGCAAAACCAAGTATTTGTTGATGATCTTGCAAGAAATAATTAAATTTACCCAGAAATAGACCGCAATAATTTACTCGAGGATTGGTAATTTGTCCCATTTAATTTGATTGGAACAAGTGAATATCCTCCCTGATCACTTCTTGGTCCATGCATAAATGATTTACTCCAGGATTGGTAATTTGTTCCATTTAATTTGATTGAAACAAGTGAATACTCTAGCTGATCAGAGTGATGAATATATTAAGGATGTGTTAAATAAACATCCGAAGTTTTGAAGTTGGATAATAACACCAAGATCGGTGCTTTGGATCACTTGAGAGGTTGTGAAAGAAAGTACGAACATCTTGAATATGCCACCTTTGAGCTTGGTGAGAAATTTGAAGATGCTTATAACGTATTCTTGATATTGGATGATCGAGAACAGTTTGCCAACCACAGTTCTCGATCTAGTAGAATGATTGAGAATATCTGTAGCCAATTCACTAGATTAAGATTAGGAGGCTACCTGTTGATGATGGAATCTGGATAGCTCGCCACAAACATCTTGATAATGAATATGTTCTTGATTTTATTGTTGAGATGAAAAAATATTGATGATTTGCGGTGCTCAATAAGAGACTTGCGACTATTGCGATAGTAGTGGAACTATTGCGATAGTAGTGGTAATGCTAGGCTCACAGACTTGCGACTTGCGGTGATGTATGGACTAGTCGGGGACTGTAATTTGTGACATGAGGACTAGTAATGGTTGCTTAAGGTTCGGAAGCAATGGCGATTGTTTGGAAGCTGTTGAAAGCAGGAAGTTGTGGTTGTTGTGATACTCGATTGGACTTATCACGATGAATGATCAGTGGTTGTAAAGGCTTCACTAATTGAGTTAGGGTTTGGCTTTAGGTTTAATACTCCCCCTTGGACTCTAATACCAAAGGGGAGTATTAAGAATACCAAGATCGGTGCTCTGATACCATGTTAAGAATGAGAAATAGAATTGAGATCGAAGGTATGTATTATCATTGATATTCATAATGTTTAAATAGGATACAAGCTACCAACTAATACCTACAAATAAGGAAAATATAAACTAACTAAATCTTGATAATAAAATAAAATAGGCTACTAATCAAATCTAAAGGAAAAAAATATTAACGGATTACGAGTATTTAAGATATATTCCATAATTAATTATTATAATATATTCTTCAAATATTATATCTTAATAGTAACCCATCTGGATTTTTGAAATGATTCTCTAGCTTATCCTTTCCATGTTGGGAGTTGGGCCATGGGTCTTGGGTGGAGAACCCTTGGTTTATCGCCCTTTTAGAGTTGAAGGAAGCATCTTCAGGCTAATTTCACATAGTAACATTCCTTTTGACATAACAATTCTTTTCTATTTTATTAAAAAAAAAAAAATTAATGTGGATTCATTTTCAAATGCATGCTAACACCTCTATTGTTGAATAAACTGCATGAAACTAGTTTCACATAGTAGCGTTGCCTTTTGCTCCTATTGGTGGAAGGATAGTAGGCCGATTCTCCTTGACCCAATTATAACTATAGGGTAGTTCTAAGCCCGACAACCATTTGTTTTCATTTCATTTATCATTTTTTAATATTTAATAGTAAGTTACACAAAATTTTTTTCTTTTTGGTTAAAGGTCTGAATTATAACAATCTGACTAACTTTTAATTCATTTCTAAATGCATGCCGACAAAGTAGAAAAATGAAAATATGTAAGTTACACATTTCAAAGAAACAAATGAGTTTTGATTGTACCAATCCTAATGAACCACATTTATTTCAAACATAGAAAACTTCATAAAAAATGTCTCCATCTTGTAAAACCAATAAAAGAAAGGGTCTAATATAGTAGAGTAAAAAAAATATTGTTATGGTGATATGTGTTCCAGGTGATTAATGGAGGTTGACTTTAACCAATTCTTTTCCTACTATTTTTTCTTATTTTTTTAAGTTTTAAAACTATTTCAAGCACTTTTCACTTGTACATGTTCCTATAATTATAAAAATTTTGGAAATTGAAAAAGTAAAAGAGAAAGGTAAGGAAATTTGTGTACCAGTTGAGTGTTATGATTCTAAATCAACTGAGTTAAGAAGAAATAAATTTTGAAGATCAAATTAAAGTATTAATGTTGATGATCTTTACCCGAGTTTTGAGATATTGTTATTAATGCGATTAGTAGTTCTCACGGATTTGAGAAACTAAAGTTTGATGATATCTAAGATGCAATTCTCAACCAATATATTCACTTGACAAAAAAAAAATTAATAATAATAATAAATATCATCAACATGAGATATTTGAAACAAATTAACATTTTGTCCTATATAATATATCTAATCATTCATTTGAAATTAATAATAAAATGAAGTCTTACCTCATTTTTAGAAAAAATTCCTTAAATAAAAATCTTACTATTAAGTTTCCATTATAAAAAATATTAAGAGTTAAACTTTTAAGTTAACCTAATTTATAAAACTTATGATTTTTATATTATCAAGAGTTTAATTAAATTAGGCCGATTCAATCTAGTGGACTCAAGAATTGAACCAAACCAAACGAACTAGTTAATAACATGATTTAGTGGAAACATTTTCACGAAAAATAGAAACAATAGTAGAAGAATTGGTTGAAGACCTCATCATTCAAATGAAAATGTCCATTTCAAGATAAGTCTAGTTTTCACCCCTTGTTTCTAGAGTGAAGATTGAAATAATATAGTTTTCATGTTAGATTTGGCATGGAAGAAAGAAAGAGTGAGATGTAAAGTATTATTTCAATTTGTAGTGTGTAATATACAATAATATATACAATTACTTGTTCTCCAAGAACTTCAGGAGGGTTACTTCTGCAACCACTCTAAAGGCGTTCAAGATCACAACGAGTTAGATAAAACTACTCTAGAACTTTGAATCCAATAACTTGAGTTTAACTATTGATCGAATCTCTCTTCTTATCCCATGCTTACTTTAGTTGTAAAAGTTAATATTAATTTGTGGAATTTGACTCAACTGACATAAAATATGAAAACCATGCCAAAATAAATTTTAACATGGGGTTCTATGGTGTAGTGGTAAGCACTTTGGACATTGAATCCAACGACTTGCAGTAGGATCTGATGGGTAAATTTTTTGCGAAATAACGGGTAAATTTTTCACAAACGAAATTTAAAACGTAACATACATTATATTTATATTAGATCAAAATAAAGTTTATACAAAGTATTTAAAAACAACACAAAAGCAGTCTTAATCGTGTCCTTATATCCTAGGGTACCACATTCTTTTCTTATTCTTCTTCTTGTCATAAGTTCTTGTTTTGTTTCTTAATTCGTTCTCCAAGACACTCCCCTTAGGATTTACGGTACTAGACATAAACTTGTCAACCTGTGTCTAAGGCTTCATGTGTTCCAAGCAGCGTAGTCTAAGTCATGAGCATGATGTACCGTAGGAGGTCTTAGGAGGTTCTTGATTTCTTGGCTAAGATAACTTACTCTCTTATTTCTCCATCGTGGCCTTAGACTACTCTCCATGATAGATCATAAAGGTCACGTGATCGATGCATGCATGAGGTTACGTGATCTGGCATAGACCATATAGGTCGCGTGATCGATGCATACATGAACATGACATCCAGCAAATCATTAGGTACCCATAACATTGTTGGATGGGTATGGCAACCCTAGAGGGGTGAATAGGGTTTCAACGATAAAAGTATTTAAGCGTGATTAATTTTTCTAATTATAAAAGTTTTTACAAATAAGTAGAAGATGATAATTACTATAACAAAATAGTTCAAGTCAAAACAATAATCAACTAGAACATGCAATAAATCACAATAATAATTTTGAAATTAAATAGGAAAGAATTAGAAAATATGACACCGTAGTTTTAGAGTGGTTCAGTCAAACTCGACCTACTCCACTCCTCAAGCGCCTCATGGAAATATGAATAAAAAACTTTTTCGACTCTTTCCACAGATCAGAGCCCAACTGCTACACCGCTCTTTTTACGAGTTCAAGAGAAAATTCAATCATTTCCACAGCGCAGGATCAAACCGGTACAAGTATTTGAATTTTGTTGGAACACACCACAACTCTCTAAAAGAGTAGATTTACAATTTGAAGCACTCACAACTATTTCCTCACAATACAATAAAAAAATCTCTCTTACGAGTACGATGAATAAAAATAAAATTGGAAGCTTGAAGAGAGTAACAATGGAGGCTTTAGAAAATTGAAGAATGAAGAATTATGGAAGTTAGTGTGTTTAAAATGTGGGGAAGTAGATAGTATATAAAGGGAAGAAAAGTGGCAAAAAGTATGAATTAATATTGACCATTGAATTGTGTTAAAAGAGAACGGAAAGTGGAGATTAAAAGTAAATAATAAGAAATTTTCTAAATTTATCATTATTATTATTTAAATATAATAATATAATATAAAAATAATAGAAATGGATGTGAGTAATAGTCAATGACAAATTCAAAATTTATTATAAATATAATATAATAATAATAAAAATGATGTGAGTAGCACCAAAATTTCAAAATATAATAATATAATACAGTAATAATAAAAATCGATGTGAGTAATGGTTAGATTCAAATTTATATTATGTATAAATAATTTTATTTAAAATATAATAATAAGAAAAACTCCACCATTTGTTACTCTTCTAAAATTATAAGTGTCATACTTTGATTTGTCGGTCATTTTGATTTAGCTGCCACATCATCACGTCATGTATGTTGTCTCGGCGGTAATTTCTTCGTTTTAGCTCTGATTTGAGTTATTGAAAAGTCGTTGAAATCGTTGTTCCCAACTTTATACCGTGGACGGTTCAAAATACTGAAAATTGTTAATAATTAAAAGTAGGTTTCTTATCATCAAAACATCAATCAATTAATTAAAATGAGATTAAGGGCTAAAAAGTCAACAATCTCCCCTCCTTTATGATGACAAACCATTTCAAGAAAAATTAATGGTAATAATATTAATAAAGTTAATATATCATCATAAATTTCATACTTGAAATTCACTCAATAACATATTCTGCTCGGTATTAATGCCTCAATAAATTATGACATCACAACAACCAACTGATTGATAAGTTATAAACACAACAAACTTAGAGCATATTTTTCTTAATTTTCTCCCGTTGTAATGCCTCAATAACAACAATTGGAAAATAATAAATTAAGAATACATAATGCCTCTCCCTAAGAACATGCCTTCAAAAATTATAAACAAGATTATAAAATTCGAGATATATCACAACGAATAATACCAAGCTCAAACCTATTTTTGCAAAAAAATATCTTCATTAAACGGCTCGGTAAAAATATCGGCTAATTGATTATTAGTTTACAAAATCAAGAATAATATCTCTATTTTGCACATGCTCTTAATAAAATGATGTCTAATGTCTATGTTTAGTTCTAGAATGATGAATATGATTTTTGGTTAAATTCATAGCACTTGTATTATCACAGAATATAGGCACACTATCAAATTTTAATCCAAAGTCACAAAGAGTTTGTTTCATCCAAAAAAATTTGAGCACAAGAACTAGCAACCACAATATATTCTGCTTCTGTAGTAGATAAGACAACCGAATATTTCTTTTTACTAAACGAAGAAACTAAGGAACTACCAAGAAATTGACAAGTTCCACTAGTACTTTACGATCAAGTAAGCTTCCAGCAAAATCCGCATCAGAATATCCTACCAATTTAAATTGAACATTTTTAGGATACCACAATTCTAAATCAATAGTCCAAGCAAATATTTAAATATTCTTTTAACACCATGTAAATGAGATTCCTTAGGACAAGATTGAAACCTAGCACGAAGACATACACTAAACATAATATCGGGTCTACTGGCGGTCAAGTAAAGTAGAGATCCAATCATACCTCGATAAGATTTAATATCCACACATTTACATTTTTCATCCTTGTCAAGCTTAGTGGAGTGCTCATAGGAGTTTTTGCAATCTTACCTTCCTTGAACTTGAACCTTTTGAACAAATCTTTAGTATATTTCTCTCGATTTATGAAGATACCATCCTTGAGTTGTTTGATTTGAAGTCTAAGAAAGAAACTAAACTCTCCCATCATACTCATCACAAACTCACTATGCATACATTTAGAAAATTCTTCACATGAAGAAGGATTAGTAGAACCAAATATGATATCATCCACATATATTTGCACTAATAGCATATCATTTTCTTTAATCTTAATAAAAAGTGTAGGGCCGAGTTTACCCATTTTAAAATCATTCTCGATAAGAAAATTATTAAGTCTATCATACCAAGCTCTTGGAGCTTGTTTTAAGCCATAAAGAGCATTTTTCAACTTATGATGAGGAAATTCAATATTTTCAAATACGGGAGGTTGTTCTACTTAAACTTCCTCCATAATATAACTATTCAAGAATGCACTTTTCACCTCCATTTGATACAATACAAAATTTTTGTAAGAAGCAAAAGCAAATAACATTCTAATAGCTTCTAATCTAGCAACGGGTGCAAAAGTTTCTTCATAATCTATGCCTTCCTCTTGACAATAACAATTGATTTAGTTCTTATCGCATAGCTAAAATCCAAAACTCGTTATTTTCAGCATCCTTAAGACTTTTTTGTTCAATTTGAGAAACAAAAGCAAGATTATTAAATAAATTAATAGAAGAACGAGTTTTCACACCTTGTTCGACATCACCAATAATCAAGTCTGTGGGATGAGATAATGCATACCTCCATTCTTTTGGCATTGATAAAGAACCTTCTTCCTTCTTTTCCTTTAAGCCGACTTCTTCTTTACTTGAAACAATTTCTTTGCCTTTGTCACTAACAAATAAATCTCTAAAATTTCTTTCTAAATCATCACTACAAATAGACTCATTAGAAATATTATTGCAAGATTTATCAAATATCACATGCATAGATTCCTCAATAACTAAAGTTTTTTTTGTTGAAAACTCTATAAGCTTTACTAGTAGATGAATAACCAAGAAAAATACCAATATCGGTCTTAGAATCAAATTTTCCAAGCTTTTCTTTGTTGTTCAAAATAAAACATTTGCAACCAAAAACATTCAAATATCCAATATTTGAAATTTTGTTATGCCAAAGTTTAGGGAGTTTTATTTAAGAAGGTCTTATACAAACTCTATTTAAAATATAACAAGTGGTATTAATGGCTTCTGCCCAAAAATATTTAGGAAAATCATACTCATTTAACATTGATCTAGCAAATTCTTGTAAAGTACGATTTTTCCTTTCAACCACACCGTTTCGTTCAGGAGTTCTTGGAGAGGAGAAATCATGAGAAAAACCATTATCTTCACAAAAAATTTCTAAGGCAAAACTATCAAATTCTACCCCATGGTCACTCCTAATTTTAGTAATTAAAAATCTTTTTTCATTTTGAACTCTTTTTACAAAAGTAGCAAATCTTTTCAACACATCATTATGTTTTATCATCAAAACTCAAGTAAATCTTGAAAAATCATCCACTATCACAATAGCAGAGTAATTTCTAGCTAGCTATTTTAGAGGCGCCAAATAAGTCCCTATGTAATAGTTGAAGAGGTCTAGTAGTAGAAATCACATTTTTTAGACTTGAAAGAGGATTTGGTTTGCTTACCCATTTGACAAGCATCACAAATTTTATCTTTTTCAAATTTAAATTTAAGAAGACCTCTAATTAATGAATTTTGTGATATATTTGAAATCAAGTGCATACTGACGTGTCCTAGTCTTCTATGCAATAGCCAAGAGTTATCAAGCAACATTTATCATTTGTATGACAATAATTTAAGTCAATAGTATACACATTGTCATCTCTATTTCCTACAAACAAAACTTTCCTATCACTATCATTTTCAATTATGCAATTATTCCTATAAAATACAACTCTAAAGCCTTTATCTCATAATTGACTAATGCTGAGTAAGTCAGGCTTTAAACCATCAACTAAAAGTACATTCTCAATGAGAGTACAACAATCCTTCCCTATAGTACCCTTACCAATTATTTTACCCTTTTTGTTATCACCAAAGGTTACTAAGCCACCATCCTTCTTGGAAAGATTCACAAACTTGGATTGATTTTCCGTCATGTGTCTTGAGCAACCACTATCCAAGTACCACTTATTATTCTTGGAGGCTTTCAAACAAACCTAAAAATAAAGATATTCAAAATTACCCTTTTGGTACCCATACTTGTTTGGGTCCTAGAAAGTTAGTCTTCACAAATTTAGGAATCCATTTCATGTTTGCATTTATATTAAAGACATTGTATTTGGATAGGTAACAAGAATAATTTTTATGTCCAAACTTACCACATGAGAAACAAACAACATGCAAGAATTTATTTCTTGGACTAAATTTATGTGTTCTATTTTCCATGGAAAAATTATTTCTTAAGATATTGTTAAATTTTATGTTTTGAGAAAATTTTCTTCTTGAATTTGAGATTTTTTCAATCTAAAGCACTTAGATCTAATATGACCTTCAATACCACAATAATTTGAGAATTTCTCAAGAAACTTACCTTTATCAATTAATGCATTTTTTCTCATCACAATCAAATACATGCTTTTCTTCGAGTACATAATCTTAACAATATTATCATCATTCTCTTTTAAGCAAGAAATTTCATTTAATAAAGATTTATTTTCAATTATTGAAGTCTTATATTTCTTTTGAAACACAACATACTTTGAATCAAGTTTTTCTAAATCACTTTGCATCTCCTCAATAACTTTAAATAATTCATCATAAGAAAGAGATTCAAAAATTACCTCATCTTCTTGTTCATCCTCTTTGTCACTATGAGCCATGAAGCAAAAATTTGCTACTTCTTCATCACTTCAACTTGCACTTTCATCACTATCATCCCAAGTAGCCTTCATTGCTTTTTCTTGGATTTCTTAGATGATTTGAGGAGAGGACAATCCGTTCTTATATGACCCGACTTTTTACATTCATAACATATTACCTCATCGTTTTTGTTCTTTTCACCTTTTGACTCTTTTTGGTTGGTGAAATGTTTCTTGAATTGTTTCTTCTTTTTAATAAAATTTTTAAACTTATGTGTGAAGTAGGCAACATAATCTTCCTCAAGGATTTCCTCATCTTCGGAGTCAACTTCTAATGTGATGGACTTTAGGGCTATACTTTTCTTCTTTTTGGATTCCTTTTCCATGTGCTCCTTCATGGTAATCTCATGTGTCATGGGAGAACCAAAAAGTTCATCCAAAGGAAGCTTTGTGAGATCCTTTGCTTCTTGAATCGCTGTCACTCTTACCTCCCAACTTTTAGGTAGAGACCTAAGAATTTTTCTTATATTTTCAAGCGTAGAATATACTTTTCCAAGATTTTTCAAAGCATTTAGAATATTTGTAAATCTAGTAAACATATTACCAATAGATTCATTTTCATCCATTTTAAATAGTTAATAATTATGAACTAACATGCTCATTTTTGTTTCTTTAACTTGATTTGTTCCCTCAAGAGTGACTTCAAGAGTTTTCCAAATTTCATAGGCCCAAGAACACATACATACTCTATTAAATTCATCCTTACTTAGGCCACAATAAAGACAATTTATAGCACTAGCATTCAAAGAACATTTTTTTCTCATCAAATTCCTCTTCTAATTTAGGCACCTCAATATTATTAACTAATTTTAGTGGAATGGAAGGACCCTCACTAACTGAACAAAATAGTTGAAGTCAAAATAATAATCAACTAGAACATGCAATAAATCACAATAATAATTTTGAAATTAAATAGGAAAGAGTTAGAAAATATGACACCGTAGTTTTATAGTGGTTCGGTCAAACTCGATCTATTCCACTCCCCAAGCGCCTCTTAGGAATTTGAATAAAGAACTTTCTCGACTTTTTCCACGGATCAGAGTCCAACCGCTACACCGCTCTTTTTACGAGTTCAAGAGCAAACTCAATCCTTTCCACGACGCAGGATCAAACCGGTACAAGTATTTGAATTTAGTAGGAACACACCACAACTCTTAAAAGAGTAGATTTACAATTTGGAGCACTCACAACTATTTCCTCACAATACAATAAAAAATCTCTCTCAAGAGTGGATGAATAAAAATAAAATTGGAAGCTTGGAGAGAACAACAAGGGAGGTTTTAGAAAATTGAAATTGAATAATTATGGAAGTTATGTGTTTAAAATGTGAGGAAGCAGATGAGTTTATATGGAGAAGAAAAATGGCAAAAAGTAGAAATTAATATTGACCATTGAATTGTGTTAAAAGAGAAATAGAAGAGGGAGATTAAAAGTAAACAATAAGAAATTTTCTAAATTTATCATTATTATTATTATTTAAATATAATAATATAATATAAAAATAATATAAACCAATGTGAGTAACGGTCCAATGACAAATTCAAAATTTATTATAAATATAATAATATAATAATAATAAAAAGTATCATGAGTAATGGTTAAATTCTAATTTCAAAATTTATTATTAATATAATAATATAATAATAATAAAAATCATGTGAGTAACCACCAAATTTTCAAAATATAATAATATAATAATATAATATAATAATAATAAAAATCGATGTCAGTAACGGTTAGATTTAAATTTATATTATGTATAAATAATTTTATTTAGATATATAATAATAAGAAAAACTCCACCGTTTGTTACTCTTCCAAAATTATAAGTGTCCTACTTTGATTTGTCCATCATTTTGATTTAGCTGCCACATCATCACGTCAGGTATGTTGTCTCGACTGTAATTTCTTCATTTTAGCTCTGATTTGAGTGATTGAAAAATCGTTGAAATCATTGTTCCCAACCTTATACTGTGGACGGTTCAAAATACTAAAAATTGTTAATAATTAAGAGTAGGTTTCTTATCATCAAAACATCAATAAAAAAATTAATTAAAATGAGATTGGCATCTCATCTAGGTGAGGGAAATAAGGCCAAATAAGACATCCCGCAAAGAAAACATGGTGCAGAGCATCCCACCTACAAGAGGAAACTTAGGCCTCTAAAAGTACCGTGTGGTGGGAGGTATGGGCACAATTGGACATGCTTAGAGTATTACCTAGCATTCTTGAATTTTCGTGTCTGAGGACTTTGGTCCCTTATCTTTGAGTGGTACCTAGCATTCTTCTTGCCATGGTAGTTAGAGCTTGTTTGGTATTGTTCTTGGTTCTCAATCTTGTATGTTTCTAAGGTTCTTATTTTCTTGAGGCATAAGGGGTAACATGCATTCGTAAACATATGAACCCATAATAACTAGCATGAGTTATTCTAGAAAGTCATAGATTCATAATGGATTCCTTAGACGGTTCTAGAAGGGTCTTGAATCTTGTGGTGCTTCGTTTAGGCATATCTTAAGTTCCATCTTGGTTTAGGTTCCAAACTTGCTCCAACCAACTTGAAATCTTGAATTTATCCTCATGTCATATAAAATAGTCCTTATAGAAAATAGTTGGTAATTTGGAGCATGTCTAGACCTTGAGCTAGGATATGACTTTTTGTTTTGTTTTTAGGAACTAAACCTTAGAAGTTCTCATGTCATGCATCGTATTTTAAGTTTGAAAACTCTTTCGAAGTAACTCTTAAATTTCTCCACATGAGTGCATAGGTAGCGTTGTCATAATCGTGGCATCCTGCTGGCAAATTGTGATGTAGGACATCTCATTTAGATGAAGGAAATAATAAGTTCATCATGGCATCCTTCTCAGGGTATATAAACCATAGCATCCCACCTAAAGAGGAATAGGGGCCTCTGGTAAACTTTGTGAAGGGAGATAATGGTTACTTCAAGCCTGGATCCTAACAACTTGTTAAGCATGATATTTGCATTAACCTAGGTGTTTTCTTGGATTCTTAGCGATCCTAGGTTTATGCATAACATCTTAGGTCAAGCTTGGAACTTATAAGTTCTTCTTAGGAATAATCCAACATGATCTTATGCACGTAGCATCTATTAGAGACCAAGGGTACATGTGGAGAATCTCTTATTTCATGGATACCTCTTTAGTTATCCTAGGAGGTAAAGTCATATGGATCGTGATGAGCATTTTCTCTCATATCTTGGTTTCGCTACTTAACGTTTTCCAATAACTCCCAAACTTCATTACCTTATACAACCTCCTGGGATAAGAATTCATAAAATATTTCCTGAATAATTGGAGGTCATTTAGGGCTTAACTCGTAGGTTATCTTCCTCAGGGGCATTATGGTCATTTTACCCCTAATTCTTTGTTTTGCTACTTAACGAGTTCCAATGGCTTTAAAACTTTAACATATCATCAAACATCATAAAGATCTACCGATGAGTTTCATAGCATTTGAAGGTCATCTAGGTCATGCGAAGGTAAATTACCTTAGGGGCATTATGGTCATTTTAGCCGTTTCTTGGTTTACCTACTTATCCTTATCCAATAACCACCAAATTTCATATATAATCTCAAGATGCTATAATATGCTCACTATTAAAATTTCATAGACATCAGAGTTTATCTAGTAGGTTATGTTTAAAGTTACTTAAATCCCGAGCTATTTGATCGGTTTTGGGTCTTAACTCACGATTTTTTGGGTTTTTCTTTCATATATCCTTAATTCATTCTTGGTTTAGGGTTCATGAAAATCCAAGCGATTTCTACAAGTATTTATTAACAAAAAGTTCAAGGTTGCTACTTACCTCGTCGTCGACATTCGAGACCTCCGTTCTTGAGCTTCCGGTATCCAAATTACTTTAAATTTCCTTCTACATACTCCTTATTGTGTCTAGTTTCTAAAACCATAATTTTTTTCATGAGAGAAGCAGTCTGGAATGGTGTTAAAATGGAGAAACTCTGAGAAAAGGTCAGAGTTTTTGTTAACTTGGCCTGTTCAGTTGAATTGGCCATGTCATCGGCTTCTTCCTCTAGACAGGAAGAAGATGCGCATTTTTCGCGTCACCGCCATCTGAAACTCGGCCTCTACAGCCACATTTACAACATTTCTCCCCTCAATTTCTTCATGAAACTTAAAGATGGTGTTACAAGGAAGGGTTAGAGATTGATTTGATACCTTCTCGTGGATCGTAGCCTAAGATATTTGCTTCCAAAGTTCGTCCAAAATAAGATTTATCATTAGAGCTATTAGCGGATTCTTCATGGCCCAATGTCTAAATGGAACCTCATCCATAACCTTTCTTCAAACTAGAGGAATTGGTTTGGAGGAACGTCTTTGAGTGTGGGACCTTAATTTCTAAAAATGGTTCTAGGTATGCAACGCACCCGAAGCGCTGGATTTTTTATCTCTTGGGTAGCTTGTTCTACGACGTTTTAGCTCTCGATTCCTTCATCAAATTTACTCAACTTCTTCCTTTGAAGTTAAAGGAATCCTTAATTTGAATGAAAAGAAACCGTAGATAGGAATTCAACTCTTATCCCCAATTTAAGCCCAAAACCGATTTCCTTCATTTCGGCATGCTCCCGAGGCTATTTCTCTTCGTGGTCTTCTATGGAAACATTCCTTGGAGGTGCAGGAACTGATTGGGATCATTTTTGCTCGACGAATCACCATGTATCCTCAGATTGGATTTTCAAATTTTTCTTGAAGTTCTTCAATGGCCGGTTGAATTGGGAGAATGGTTTCTGGGCACATTCAACACTCTATTCCTCCATAGAACTTGGGGTAATCTTGTTTAGAAACTGTAGGAACAAGTTTGAAGAGAGATAGTGGAGGATTGCTCTTGAATTTGGAAGAAATCTAAGAGTAGGAGACCCATAATCTAAACGCTAATTGTCTTCGATTGGGAGCTCGACCTTTCTCGATTCTTATTCCATATTGTTGCCCCTACTTCAGACTTTATAGGAGGAGCTTAAACCGACATTGAGAGCTTCATAATCGTTGTGATTCAGAGATTGAACTTTCTAGATAATTCGTCAAAAATATCAGCTCCGATCAGAGCCTTATTGACCTTGGGTTTAAATACTAGTCGTTGGATGTGATGATCCGTGCGTGTTCGTTCTAGATCATTTCCAATTTTGGAGGAGATCCAACAACTGAGATTTGAGTTTCCAAGGATTTTGCTCAGATGGTCACGATAGATGCTCTGATTCTGATCAGAGTGCCATGTCTGTAATTATCCATTCTTTTAGGGATATTTTGGTAATTTGCCACTTTTAGAATATTTTATTATTATTTTTCTCAAAAAAACTATAATTTTTCTAAAACTTTTTCATCCCGTTTTGGTCATTTTTCCCTTCTAGAGAATCTTGAAATTTCTTCTAGATAAGGAATTAAAAATCTAGAAAGATTGTTGATAATTTGAAAAATTACTTTCTTGCCCTTTTCACTTACTTTTTCCTTTCCAATCCTTTTCCAAAGGCCTCTAACTCCTTAAGATTACTTGTTAGAGTATACGAGTGACTTGATTAAGTCCCTTGTTCTTTTTTAATCTTCTAAGTTTTTCTCTTTTGATCCTCCTTTCATGGGCTGCTTATTCTTATGGGAGCTAATTTTCTTCATTTTTGGGGTGTTACGTATACAGACTAATTACAAACACAAAATAAGAAGCAGACTCAAAAGAAGAATAAAAAATACTATATTAAAGACAGAGGTTAGTCCATGACCCTCACTCCAAAGTTCGCTCTCATCCACGACCAGCTCCTAGGTTAGGGCACAAGGTTCTCATTTGCCTCCTCTTTCTCAAGTGACTTCTTTACTCTATGATTCTTCCATAGGACCTTAACAAGTGCGATCTCCTTGTTTCTCAATCTTTTGACTTCCCTGTCTATTATTTGCACTGGGTCTTCTTTATACTTTAGATCATCTCTTAAGAAGAGAGTGTCATGAGTCAGTACGTGCGAAGGATTTGGGGTATACTTCCGTAGCATGGATACATGAAAGATATTATGTATTGCAGATAAGTTTAGGCGTTGCCCGATTCTATAGGCAACAGGTCCAATCCTTTCTAATATCTCAAAGGGACGGATAAACCAAGGGCTCAGCTTCCCCTTTTTACCATACCTGAGCACCCCTCTCATGGGGTGCTACCTTTACGAATATATGGTCCCCTACCTCGAATTCCATGTCCTTGCGTTTTAGGTCTACATAGTTTTTCTCTCGACTTCGTGCGGTTTGTATCCTAGCTTTGATCTTCTAGACTGCGACGTTGGTAATTTACACCAGCTCTAGCCCAATAGTTTTTGTTTGCCCCCTTTTTCCCAAAAGATAGGGGATCGGCATCTTCGTCCATAGAGGACCTCGTATGGGGCAATTTGTATGGTGGCTTGGTAACTATTATTATAAGCGAATTTCACAAGGTGTAGGTACTTATCCCAGCTTCCTGCAAAATCCATCTCACATACCCTCAACATGTCTTCCAATATTTGGTTGAGCATTTTTGTTTGGCAATCTTTTTATGGGTGGAAGATCGTACTATAACTGCATACCCAGTGTCTTTTGGAGAATTTTCCAGAAGAGAGATTTAAATGTGGCATCTCGATCTAATACTATTGACACTAGAACACCGTGTAGCCGTACTATTTGCTCCATATAGAGTTGGGTCAAGCTATCTACTGAGTAAGCAGTTTTTCTCGAGGTGAAATGAGTGGACTTAGTTAATTGATTAATGATAACCCATATGATGGTGAAGCCTTTCTTGGTCTTAGGTAATCCTGCGATGAAATCCATGGGGATTTCCTCCCACTTCCATTAGGGAATACTTAAGGGTTGTAGTTTTCGTGACGGGTGTTGTCTTGATGCTTTGATTTGTTGGCAAGTCAAGCATCGGCTCACGTACTCTGCTATGTCCCGTTTCATTCCTTGCCACCAGTAGTAGGACCTCAAGTCTTGGTACATTTTGGTGTTTCCAAGGTGGATGGAGAATGGTGAGTCGTAAGCTTCTATGAGTAACTTCTTTTTTAGTCCTTCATCTTTAGGCAAGCATAACTGCTCTGTCCACAAGAGGTCTTTATCAGTAGACATGGAGAATCATTCAAGACAGTCAACTTCTTGTTTCTGCAAGATTTTGCTGAGGTAAGGGTTCTTTTCCTGAGTATCAATTATACGTCTTCTTAGCGTAGTTTGGACCATTAGTTATGTCAGTCTTGTTGTTAAGCCCTTAACCAAGACCTTGATATCGGCCCCCGTCATTTCCTCTTGGAGCTTTCTTTGTCCTGTGATTAATGCTTAGGATTGGGCCATCTTTCGATTTAAGGCATTAGCTACAACATTGGACTTTCAAGGATGGTACAAGATTTCTATGTCGTAGTCTTTTACAAGTTCCAACCACCTTCTTTGTCTCATGTTGAGCTCCTTTTGTGTGAACAGGTACTTTAGGCTCTTTGGATCTGTATACACCTGTATCTTTTCTTAATATACATAGTCGTACCACATCTTGAGGGCGAACACCACGTCTGCCAGCTCCAGGTCATGTGTAGGATAATTTCGCAAATAGTCTTTTAATTGGCGAGAGACATATGCTATCACTCGTCCATTATGCATTAAAATGCATCTCAAGCCTCTCTCTGATGCATCCCTACATATGAAGAAGTTTCATGAGTTGTCTGGTAGTGTGAGAACTGGGGTTGTTATTAACTTGTCCTTGAGTTTCGTGAAGCTCTTCTAGCATGCCGATGTCGAAGTGAGGTCTTACCCCTCTTTGAGAGTTGGGTTAGAGGTGTTGATAAAATGGAGAATTCTCTTACAAATTTCCTGTAATAGCCCGCCAATCCTAGGAAGCTTTTAACTCCGGTGGCTGTACTTGACTGGGGCAATTTTATTACTGCCTCAACTTTAGTCGAGTCTACGGAAATACCGTCCTTTGTCACGACATATCCGAGGAAGTCCACTTCTTGAAGTAAGAACTCAGAAAACTTTGCGTATAACTGATGGGTTCATAACGTCGCCAATATCATTTTGAGGTGGGTCTCATGTTCGTTCTCGGTCTTGGAGTAGATAAGGATATTGTCTCTGAAGAAAATTACGAATGTGTCAAGGAAGTCCGGGAATACTTGGTTCATCAAGTCCATGAAGGCTGCAGGTGCGTTAGTTAGTCTAAAGGACATCACCGTGAACTCGTAGTGGTCATACCTGCTTCTCTAGGTCATCTTAGGTATGTCTTTCTCCTTGATTATTAGTTTGTGGTATCTTTAATTATTAGTTGGCTCTATTATTTTTGGTGATGCTGGCTAGGAACGCCCATGCTCCGTGCTTAATTAGCTTCTCCACCTTCATGACTAAAATCAACCTTGGAATGTCTCCAGATCATTCCTCCTTGTACTTGAAACTTTCTCCTGATGGTGGTCCATGGCCCTCGCTCCAAAGTCCACTCCCATCCACGACTAGCTCCTAGTTACCTAAAAAAAAGATAAACATGTACGGAGTAAAAACTCAGTAAGTAGCATACTTGTGGGCTCTTAATCGCGACATTAAGATAGGATATTACTTCTTATTATGTTTACAAGAACTTAGAACTTAAAGGTCATCGTGTCATGTGTCATGTACTGATCCTGATAACCTTCCCCTAAAGTAACCTTTAATTTTCGCCTCATGAACACATGAGTGGTCTCGCCATAATCGTGTCATTCTGTTGGTAAATCGTGGTGCATGGCATCTCATTTAGGTGAGAAAAAAGGTAGGCCCATCATAACATCCTACTTATGATACATATTGCAAGGCATCCCACCTAAAGTCGTACAAGCGCCTCGTAGTACACCTCGTAATTAGAGACAATGGTTACTAGTCCTAGGTAGAGACAATGGTTTCTAGTCCTAGGTATGGTTACTCGTAATTTAAGACAATGGGTATGGATCCTAGAAACTTATTTAGCATGTTATTCACATAGTCCTAGGTATTTTCTCGGTACATGGATTATTAATGACCCTAGTGATAAGGATCACGGTGTTTCAAATGTTCCAACTGGACCTATTACACGATCCAAGGCCAAAAAGATTCAACAAACATTAATTCTTTATCTACAAAATTGGATAGGCTCAGTTCAACCATCATTTCATGTGTTACATGCTGATTTGATTGATGAAGGACCATTTGGAGGTTCAAAAGAGAATATTTGCACGGTTGAAGTTGCAAGCATCATTTCATGAGTTGTTAAAAAACTTTATTTATTATTTTTAATTTCATAAAGTTTGTAATGGTCTAATTAACTTCGTCTTTTGTGGAGATTTAAGAGGATCGAGATTAAATCATGATCATTAACTTCTTTTGTGAGGAGACTATAAATACCCAAAAATTATTATGTAAAAATGAGATTTGTGATGAATGAAATTGAAATCTCAAATAAAGACTTTCTCCTTTAGAAATCTGAGCATCATCATTGTCATTTCTAAGTTTCATGCAATTCTTGTGGTAGATTGCATCCAAGCCATTCAAACAAAGCGTTGATCAAGTTCAATTGTGGATTGACTCAATTTAGAACAAGGTTCTAAATCTTGCTTCTAGATTTTTGATCTTAAGAGGTAATCTTATTCTAGCCTTATCTCTTGGTTGATCCGAATTTTGGATCGTTGGGCTGAGGATTAGGATTGCCTTATGAATTTGGTATCAGAGCCTAGCTTGCATCTTTGTGTCCTACCCTAGAATTGATTTTATCTTTCATTTATCAAATCTGTCCATTTATTTTCTTGCGGTCATTTCTGTTGTTTTAACTGAGGAAATAGTTGACGAGAAAAAGCCAGGGAAAAAATCTTGAAGAAGAAAATAACATAAAAGAAAAATAGAGAGAGTATTTGGCTAACAGAAAAGCAAAATAGAGAGAAAAGAAAATGGCAACAGAATTAATGCCCTCCCTCTCGATGTGGGGCTATTCCACTCTTCGATCCTGGTCGAGAGGCTGAAAATAGAAAAGAAAATGGCAACAGAATTAATGCCCTCCATGGCAACATAATTAATGCCCTCCCTCTCGACGTGGGGCTATGAGAGGCTGAAAATAGAAAAGAAAATGGCAATAGAATTAATGACCCTCCCTCTCGACGTGGGGCTATGAGAGGCTGAAAATAGAAAAGAAAATGGCAATAGAATTAATGCCCCTCCCTCTCGACGTGGGGCTACGAGAGGCTGAAAATAGAAAAGAAAATGGCAACAGAATTAATGCCCCTCCACTTTTCGATCCTGGCCGAGAGGCTATTCCACTCTTCGATCCTGGCCGAGAGGCTGACTAGTTGCTCTATCTCCAACTCGCGGATCTTGAGTAGCCCGTGCTCAATCAAGATGAAGCAGATGCTGGTCAGCTTGTTGTGCTTGCTCGCCTCTCTTGCTGGCGAACAGGATGGTGTCGCGCCCTTCGATCTCGATGATAGAGCCGTCGTCGAACTAACCATACCACGAATCCCCAAAACCCAAGTCAAGCTCAAAAAATGGCACCATCACTGGTGCTCGTGCTGCTCTCCCCTTTCGCCGACTTGAGCAAACACTCGCACCTCATGGGGACATTGTTCGGTCAATGTTCTACTTGAACCTGAGACCTATGCATTGTTAAGTCAATGTTCTAGCCAATTGAGCTATTCAACTTAGTTTTTTATAGACTTGGCTTCTTTACAATGATATGTCACGAACCTTGCTCTGATACCACTTGTTGTTTTGACTGAGGAGGAAATCGTTGACGAGAAAAAGCTAGGAACAAAATCTTGAAGAAGAAAATAACAAAAAAGCAAAATAGAGAGAGTATTTGGGTGAAGACTCGATATCTTGTTTGTCATTCAATTGACATATTTAAATAACAATATATCCTAAAAATAGAAAAGAAAATGGCAACTGAATTAATGTCCTCCCTCTCGTGGCTATTCCACTCACTTAATTTGTGTGGTTTAACTATAGGGATCATTTAACAACAAAATATGAATGGCTTTAACTAAACAATAGAGATTTATCTAGCAATTTCCACCATCCTTATCATATTTTTATAAACCGTTCTTATCATTTATTTTAGATCATTTTCATTTTTATTCGAAGATCAAATAAACTTCGATTCACATTTTTCTTAATCCATCTAAATCTGAAATTGTTGTGTTTGATATTTTTTTTCTCATAATTTTCACTTGAAGATAACTTCTAAATTTTCCCGAATTCGATAAAAAGGAAAGTTAGATCATTCTCAAATCTTCACGACCTTTCTTTTTGGAAATCTTTTTTTTTTCGTGTGCAATTTTATCCAAAAATATCTTTGTGTCCCTTATTTGTTTGTTCATTTCTTGTTTTATTTTGCTGTTATATCATAATTAAGTCTTGATTTCTTTGAACGCTTGCTAGAATGTCTTTATCCATATATTAGCCTACCTTGATCATAATTTAGTCACTTTCCCAAATAACCTACCTCTGTGTGTTTAACACGAGTGTTCTTGAGTGTAAAATCAGTGAGTTGAGTGTGTGAGGTCCTAAGCATATTTAACAAATGTTTGTACAATCATGAACAAAAACAAGGAAAATGGAGGGGAGATCAATGAACTAGGTGAAGAAGTCCAGAAGAAAGAGGAAGAATTGGAAGATGGGAGTCATTTAACACTCGTTAACAGAAGACTTCTTAAAACTCAAGTTTCGGAGAATGATGTTGATAATCAAAGAGACAACCTATTTCACACGTGGTGTTTAGTCAAGGGAACTTCTTGTAGCTTGTCATTGATAGTGGAAGTTGCACCAATGTAGTATGTACTATGTTGATCAAGAGGTTACAAATTCTAACACAACATCATCCTAAACCTTACAAGCTCCAATGGCTCAATGATAGTGGAACAATGAAGGTAGTTTCTCAAATTTTAGTATCTTTTACTTTAAGAAAATATAAAGATAAGTTCTTTATGATGTGTTACCGATGCTTACTGGAGACATATTTCTTGGCCAACCTTGACAATTTGATAGGAGGGTCATGTATGATGGTTATTTGAATAGGTATTCTTTTGTAAAAGATGGTTGAAAAACCACTTTGGTACCTTTGAATTCTGCAAATGTATTTGCTAATCAATTAAAGTTGGTGGAAAAAATGAAAGAGTTTGAGGAAAAAGAGTTGAAAGAAAAACAAGAATTGATTGAAAAATAGAGAAAAATCAAAGAGAAAAAAAAGTGAAAAGAAAATGAAAAAAGAGATGAAATTGAAAAAAATGGAAAGAAAGTGAGTTGTTTGGCTAAAGTTGGAGAGTTAGAAGGACAATGTTTTCACAAAATACCATATTTTTACTTAGGTACGAGGAAGAATTTTTGGTCTCTAACTATAACAACTTGGTTTTGTCTAGTATTTTTCAATCTCTTTTACAAGAATTTGAAGACGTGTTCCATGATGAATTACCTAAAGGCCTCCATTAGAGGTACTGAACATCAAATAGACTTCATTTCGGGTGCTGTCATTCCTAATAAGCCAGCTTATAGAGTCAATCCAACTAGACTAAAGAAATTTAAAGGCAAGTGGAGGAGCTCATGAAGAAGGGCTATATACGAGAAAGTTTGAGTCCATGTTCTATACGAGAATTATTGGTGCCAAAGAAAGATGAAACTTGGCACATGTGCGTGGATTGTAGAGTCATCAACAAAATCACTGTAGAGTATCGACATCCTATTCCTAGGCTAGACGATATGCATGATGAATTGCATGGTTCATGTCTATTCATAAAAATTGTTTTGAAATATGGATATCATCAAATTAGAATGTAGGTAGGAGATGAATGGAAAACAACTTTCAAAATTAAGTTTGGATTGTATGAATGACTTGTTATGCCTTTTGAGTTAACTAATCCTCCTAGTACATTTATGCGCTTAATATATAATGTTTTAAGAAAATATCTAGGAAAGCATGTTGTTGTGTATATTGATGATATTTTAATTTATTTGAAGATTTTGCTTGAGCATGTGGAGCATGTTAAGTTAGTTTTGATTACACATAGAAAACAAAATTTTCATTCTAATTTTATTAAGGGTAGTTTTTGCATGGAAAATTTCATTTTCTTGGCTTCATAGTTGGTAAAAATAGAGTAGAAGTAGATAGAGAGAAAGTTAAAGTCATTAGGGATTTGCCGACACTAAAAAGTGCAAGTAAAGTTCAAAGTTTTTATGGGTTAGCTAGCTTATTTATAAAATATTTTAAAACCATTGAATTATTTAATAAAAAAGAATGTTGTTGTTAAATGGGAGAAATGCAACCGAATGCATTCAATTTTCTAGGGAAGAAATTAGACAATACATCATTATTTGTTTTGCCTAACTTTGATAAAACTTTTGAAATTGAATGTGATGCGAGTAGTTTTGGCATAGGTGCTCTTTTCATTCAAGATGGAAAGCTCTTAATGTATTTTAGTGAAAAACTAAATGGGGCAACACTGAACTATCATACCTATGATAAAGAATTGTTTGTTTTAGTTCATATATTGCAGGTGCGGCAACACTACTTATGGCCTAGAGAATTTGTGATCCACTTTGATCCTGAAAGCTTGAAGTATCTTAAGGGTCAAAGAAAACTGAAGCGTAGGCATGCAAAGTGGGTGGACTTTATTGAAATATTTTCGTATGTCATCTAATATAAGCAAGGTAAGGATAATATGGTAGCTGATATGTTATCTAGAAGATACGATCTCTTTACGTCTCTTAGTGCAACAAATCTTGGATTTGAGCATATTAAAAAATTATATAGAGATGATCTAGACTTTAGAACTATTTATGCATCTGGTCTTGCGAAAAAAGCTGTGGATGATTATTATGTGTTTCATGAATTTTTATTTAAGAAAAGTAAGCTTTCTATTCCTAAATGCTCTATAAGAGATTTGCTTTTGAGAGAAGCACATGTTGGTACCTTAATGGACATTTTGGGATTAATAAAACTTATAATATGTTGTAAACACTTCTTTTGACCGAAGATGAAGCACAATGTTCATATGTTTTATAATCTATGTTTTATAAAGCAATGAAGCTAAATCTAGATCACAACCAAATGGATTGTATACTCCTTTGAATGTACCTAACGAACCTTGGACTAGTATATCTATGGATTTTGTTCTTGGCTTGCCGTACACTAAAAAGGGTAAAGATAGTATTTTTGTTGTGGTAGACAGATTTAGTAAAATGGCTCATTTTATTGCGTGCAACAAGACGAATGATGCAAAACATATTGCTGACTTATTCTTTAGGGACGTAGTAAGATTATATGGAATCCCTAGGAGTGATAGAGATTTAAAAGTTTTAAGTCACATTTTAAAAGTATTATGGGGTAAATTGGGTATCAAATTGTTGTTTTCAACTACATGTCATCCTGAGATTGATGGACAAACTAAGGTGGCTAACAGAACCATAGGAGCATTGCTTAGGGCTATTATTTCTAAGAATATTAAGTCTTGGGACGAATGTTTTTCATTTGTAGAGTTTGCATATGATAGAGCAATTCATAGTATCACTCATTGTTCTTCTTTTGAAGTTATTTATGGATTTAATCCACTTACGCCTCTTGATTTGCTTCCTATTCTTTCTAATATTTTTGTGAGTGAAGCAGCCACAAATAAGGAAAATTTGATCAAAACATTGCACAAAGAGGTGAAAAGAGAATTGAGAAACAAAATTTCAAAATTGCTTCAAGAATTAACAAAGATCGGAAGGAAATCATTTTTCAACCGGGTGACTGGGTTTGGGTACATTTTCACGAGCGATTCCCATCTCAAAGGAAGACATAGTTACATCAAAGAGAGGATGACCCTTATCAAGTCCTTGAAAGAATTAATAACAAGGCATATAAAATTGATCTTCCCGGAGAGTTTTCTGTACATTCTACTTTCAATGTTGCTAACTTGAGTTCTTTTGATGTAAGTGATGATTTTTCTGATTCGAGGACGAATCCTTTCTAAAAGGGAGAAGATGATAAGGAACACGAATTAATAACAAGGCATATAAAATTGATCTTCCCGGAGAATTTTCTGTACATTCTACTTTCAATGTTGCTGACTTGAGTCCTTTTGATGTAAGTGATGATTTTTCTGATTCGAGGACGAATCCTTTCTAAAAGGGAGAAGATGATAAGGAACACGGTGTTCCAAATGTTCGAACTGGACCTATTACACGATCCAAGGCTAAGAAGATTCAACAAACATTCATTCTTCATCTACAAAATTTGATAGGCTCAGTTCAAATATATTTCATGTGTTACAAGCTGATCCGATTGAGGAAGGATCATTTGGAGCTTCAGAAGTGAATATTTGCAAGGTTGAAGTAGCGGATGAAGTTGCAAGCATGATTTCATGAGTTATTAGAAAAGTTTATTCATTATTTTTAATTTCATTAAATTTGTAATGGTCAAATTGACTTCGTCTTTTGTGGAGATTTAAGGGGATCGGGATTAAATCATGGACATTAACTTCTTTTGCAGGGAGATTATAAATACCCACAAATTATGAAATTGAAATCTCAAATTGAGACTTTCATCCTTAGAAATCCGAGCATCATCTTTGCCATTTCTAAGTTTCATGCAATTCTTGTGATAGATTGCATCTGAGCCATTCAATCAAGCCTTGATCAAGTTCGATTGTGGAGTCACTCAATTTAGAACTTGCTTCTCGTTGATCTAAATTTTGCATAAGGAGGTGTTAATTTCTTTGATTCAAGGGTTCTTGCTTCAACAAAAGTTTGGATCGTTGGGTTGAAGATTAGGGTTACCTTATCACCTAGGTTTATACATAATGCCATAGGTTAGGGTTTAGGAGTTAAGGTTTTAGCTCAGGTCAACACTAAAGGGTAACTTAACATGGACTTATGAGATTGAAAACCTGCTAGTACTTTGAGGACATCATTATAGGACCATGTGAGAAATTATACAACGAGGTAAAATCACATGAACGGTATTATAGTCATTTTACACCGTTTCTTGGTTTAGCTATTTAGTATTCTCCAATGACCATCAAATTTTACATACTTCTTCAACATGCCATATTATGCTCAGGATTAAAAGTTCCTAGGCAGCGGGGTATGTTTAGTGGGTCATTTTAGCGATACTTAAATCTCAAGCAACTTGGTCGGTTCAGTGGCTTAAATCACGGTTCTAGGTATTTTTCTTTCATAATTATTTAATTCATACTAAGTCTAAGGTTCATAGGAGAATCCAAGAGATTCCTACCAGTATTTCTTAATGAAAATTCTGAGATGGCTACTTACCTCTTGTTTGGTGTTCAAAGCCTTGTTTCGGGAGCTTTTGGTACACATTCCATGTTTTTTTTTGTTTTTTATGTAAACAGGGAGCTTGTCGAGGTCTGGAGCAGACTCGAGAGCAGGTGACATAGCCAAGCCTCATCTGTCGTCCTCCACACCTTTTTATTTTAAATATTTTGTGTTTTAACTGCTATTGTATGACCTTTTTTTTGACATAATATAATGTATATTATGTTTTAAATTCCTTTTGAATTATTTTGCGAAATTTTTTTTTCCGTCTTTTTAAAGTCATCGAGTCAATCGGTCCTTACATTAAGCATTTTTAATTCCACTACAGAGATGTCGCTTGAATAGTGGATTATCATAAGTTATATCTTAGATCTTCATTTTCTTTTATTGAATGATATTAGTTTCATTGCAATCATTTACGTTTTAATTAGAAATTAAATGACAAGAACTTTCTAAAGTTAGGAAATTATGTTTTGGATTATAAATAGAGTATAAAAAATTATTTACACGTATACTAGTAGGCCTTGATGTGAATATGGGCAAATAGTACGAGTAAATGTACACGAGAACGGTAAAACTACAATGAACCGACAAAATGATAGTTATCCCAAGATAAATTCGAAAAAAAGAAATAGTTTCATCTTTATAATATTGTAACAAACACATATTTTTATTTATGTAAATAATTATCAAATATATTATGAAATCATATTATCTAATAAATGATATATTATTTGGCATTATATTAATTAAGCAGATTTATATTTCAAGATAAGATTAAAATTTTGTTAAATGCTAAATAAAATTTAGAAACCTATTATTTAAAGTTTAAATGAATTATTTAGGCGGATTATAAATATGAACATATTAATTTCAATAATAATTAAACTTATACAAAATCAACTCCACATTATTTTTAATTTTAGGAATTTTAAATACGAAACAATAGACTTGATTTAAGAAGAAAAAAGATATAGTAAATATGTCCAGATATTTATTTATTCTCAATAATTGGACTACGAGGTGGCGGATCCTTAAAGTAATTTTTTTGAACTGATATTATCAAGATTATGGATCTGAGGTTATATTGGACCTTAAGCAGCAAATTACAGCTTGTACCAAGAAGACCTCATGTATAATTGTATCTTCACGTGATTTGAGATACTTCTCATTTATGATGAGTATAGATACGTACACTATGAGACTGAAATAACCATCATGCTTAGCATGGAGCAACGACGGTCGTCGTTCCCTCCGAGTGTCTGCCTACTACCAAGAGAAGCTAGCTCGACCAGTAAACCTAAGGGGTGTGCAAGCACACCTGGTGCACCCATATTTTGACGTGTGGGTCGTGTGTAAAGAAGTACTACACATCCAACCAACCATTTGGAAAGACACCTAAGAGAAAATGGTTTTAAATGTTAGGACCCATTTATTCTACATGTGTTTGCTTTCCCCACCCAAAATTGTTGGGTCTTTTGAATACGAATTATCGAATTAACCATTTGAATCACCTATACCCCACTTGTTGAAATTGAACCAAATATCTATAACATAACACCAACTTTTGAATACGAATTATCGAATTAACCATTTGAATCACCTATACCCCACTTGTTGAAATTGAACCAAATATCTATAACATAACACTAACAAAGTTACCATTATAGTGCCTCTCAAAAGTTTAATCAAATTCCATTGTTAGGAATCGAACTCGGGTCTTCTAGGTGAAAACCAAATATCAAAACCACTAGACAAGAATGGATTTTTTGTGTAATTGTTCAGGAGTCTTTTGTCAATTCGCTGAGGAGTTTAAGCATGATCTTTTGTGTAATGTCTAACTCTTCGACATGTCCTTCCATGTGTGTGATAGAGCTCTTAGAGCTACCGCCACATTTTGAGCTGTTCGAACGTGTGTCTCTTTCTTCTAAGGAATCAACATCAAACGTCAAGTCTTTCATTGGCAACCCATCAAGGGGAGCGCCGATTGCATCGATTCCATCAACAATCTTCCCATGAGTTTATGGTGCATGACTCATTTTTTATACCATTCACCTTCGAGAGACACCACAGCTTTGCATCGTCCATGAGATGCATTGCGGCCAACTAAACTCTCAAGTCCTCTGAGCAAGTTCTTGTAGCCTTCAAGTATTATTCTACGTCAAAAAATAAAATTTTCTAATTCCTTAGCATCCTAGTTCCCATTGAAGGGTTTGAGTTTTTAGATTTTCAGTTTGTTAAGACCAACATGAGCTTGGCTTGGGGTGTGGTTCTCTACGGCCCTCCTTGTCAAACTCACTTGGGTGCTCATCTCAGCCATGGTGACATTCAACCACAGAGACCTTGAAAACGACCGGATTATCGCATTAACCATTTGAATCACCTCAACCTCACTTGTTGAAATTGAACCAAATATCTATACCATAACACTAACAAAGGTACCAAGTTCATAAAAGTATTTTTAATTTAAGATACTATTGAACTAGACCATTATAGTGCCTCTTAAATATATGTCAAGTTTAAATACAATTGGTGACAAAAGATGAAACTATATAATAAAAGAAATAAGAAAATAAAATTCCATTGTCGAAAATCAAAACCAGGTCTCATGGGTGAAAGCCAGATATCCTAACCACTGGACGACAATGGATTTTTGGTGTAGTTGTCCTGGAGTTTTTTTTTCCGATCATTGAAGAGTTTCAGCATGATCTTTTGTGTAATGTCTAACTTTTCGACACGTCCTTCAATGTGTGTAATAGAACTCTTTGAGTTACCGCAACGTTTGGAGTTGTTCGATCAAGTGTCTCTTTCTTCTAAGGAGTCAACATCAAACGTCAGGTCTTTGATTGGCAACCAATCAAGGCGAGTGTCGATTTCATCAATTCCATCAACGGTCTTTCCATGAGTTTAAGGTGCATGCCAATTTTTTATATCATTCACTTTCGAGCGCCACCATAGTTTTGCATCGTCCATGAGATGCACTACGAACAACTAACTCTCAAGTCCTCTGAGCAAGTGCCGGTAGCCTTCAAGTATTGTCATACGTCAAACATAAAGTTCTCTAATTACTTAGCATCCCGGTTCCCATTGAAAGTTTTGGGTTCTTGTATTTTTTGTTTGTTAAGTCCAACATGAGTTTGGCTTGGGGTGTGATTCTCTACGGCCCTCCTTGTCAAACTTACTTGAGGCTCATCTTAGCCGTCTCAGCCATGATGTCATTCAACAACAGAGACCTTGAAAAGATTATCGCATTAACCATTTGAATCACCTCAACTTCACTTGTTGAAATTGAATCAAATATCTATAACATAACACTAACAAAGGTACCAAGTTCATAAAAGTCTTTTTAATCTAAGATACTATTGAATTGGACCATAATAGTGCCTCTCAAACGTAGGTAAAGTTTAAATATAATTGGTGACAAAAGATGAAACTATATAATAAAAGAAATAAGAAAATAAAATTTCATTGTCGGAAATCGACCCCGAGTCTCCTTGGTGAAACCCAGGTATCCTAACCACTGGACGACAATGGATTTTTAGTGTAGTTGTCCTGGAGTCTTTTTTCTGATCGCTGAAGTGTTTCAGCATGATCTTTTGTGTAAATTCTAACTTCTCGACACGTCCTTCCATGTGTGTAATAGAGCTCTTTGAGCTCCCGCCACGTTTCGAGTTGTTCGATCGTGTGTCTCTTTCTTCTCAGGAGTCAACATCAAACGTCAGGTCTTTGATTGGCAACTCATCTAGGGGAGCGTCGATTTCATCAATTCCATCAACGGTCTTCCCATGAGTTTATGGTGCATGCCCATTTTTTATACCATTCACTTTCAAGCGCCACCATAGTTTTGCATCATCCATGAGATGCACTGCACCAAACATAACTCTCAAGTCCTCTGAGCAAGTGCTTGTAGCCTTCAAGTATTGTTATCGACAAACATAAAGTTTTCTAATTACTTAGCATCCCGGTTCCCATTGAAAGTTTTGGGTTCTTGTATTTTTAGTTTGTTAAGTCCAACATGTCATTCAACCGCAGAGACCTTGGAAAGATTATTGCATTAACCATTTGAATTACCTCAACCTCACTTGTTGAAATTGAACCAAATATCTATAACATGTACCAAGTTCATAAAAGTCTTTTTAATCTAAGATACTATTGAACTGGACCATTATAGTGCCTCTCAAACATAGCTAAAGTTTAAATATAATTCTTGACAAAAGATGAAACTATATAATAAAAGAACCAAGTTCATAAAAGTCTTTTTAATCTAAGATACTATTGAACTTGACCATTATAGTGCCTCTCAAACATAGCTAAAGTTTAAATATAATTGTTGACAAAAGATGAAACTATATAATAAAAGAAATAAGAAAATAACTGGACCATTATAGTGCCTCTCAAACGTAGCTAAAGTTTAAATATAATTGTTGACAAAAGATGGAACTATATAATAAAAGAAATAAGAAAATAAAATTTCATTGCCGAGAATCAAACTTGGGTCTCCTGGGTGAAAGCCAGATATCCTAACCACTGAACGACAATGGATTTTTAGTGTAGTTGTCTTGGAGTTTTTTTTCTGATCGCCGAAGTGTTTTAGCATGATCTTTTGTGTAAAGTCTAACTTCTCGACACGTCCTTCCATGTGTGTAATAGAGCTCTTTGAGCTCCCGCCACGTTTCGAGTTGTTCGATCGTGTGTCTCTTTCTTCTCAGGAGTCAACATCAAACGTCAGGTCTTTGATTGGCAACTCATCTAGGGGAGCGTCGATTTCATCAATTTCATCAACGGTCTTCGCATGAGTTTATGGTGCATGCCAATTTTTTATACCATTCACTTTCAAGCGCCACCATAGTTTTGCATCATCCATGAGATGCACCAAGTCCTCTAAGCAAGTGCTTGTAGCCTTCAAGTATTGTTATCAACAAACATGAAGTTTTCTAATTACTTAGCATCCCGGTTCCCATTGAAAGTTTTGGGTTCTTGTATTTTTAGTTTGTTAAGTCCAACATGTCATTCAACGCAGAGACCTTGAAAAGATTATCGCATTAACCATTTGAATTACCTCAACCTCACTTGTTGAAATTGAACCAAATATCTATAACATGTACCAAGTTCATAAAAGTCTTTTTAATCTAAAATACTATTGAACTGGACCATTATGGTGCCTCTCAAACATAGGTAAAGTTTAAATATAATTGTTGACAAAAGATGAAACTATATAATAAAAGAAATAAGAAAATAAAATTCCATTGCCGAGAATTGAACTCGGGTCTCCTAGGTGAAAGCCAGATATCCTAACCGTTGGACGACAATGGATTTTTGGTGTAGTTGTCTTGGAGTCTTTTTTCCGATTGCTGATGTGTTTCAGCATGATCTTTTGTGTAATGTCTTAACTTTTCGACATGTCCTTCCATGTGTGTAATAATGCTCTTTGAGCTACTGCAATGTTTCGAGTTGTTCGATCGTGTGTCTCTTTCTTCTCAGGAGTCAACATCAAACGTCAGGTCTTTGATTGGCAACCCATCTAGGGGAGCGTCGATTTCATCGATTCCATTAACGGTCTTCCCATGAGTTTATAGTTCATGCCCCTTTCGCCGATCTAAGTGATCCCTTCCCCATGTCGTGGACCCATCCCCATGTCGAGGACCCATCCCCATCGCCGATGCTCTAGCTGCTCGCCTCTTTCGCCGATCTGAGCGAACACTCGCTCCTCTTTCAACTGAACCAGCTCCCCAGTCGGTGCTTTTGGCACGCCCAGCTGGAGCTCTTCCCGGGATCTATTGACCCCCTCACCGACGACGCTCATCGGAGCAGTTACACCGTCGATTACTTCTGCAGATTTGGAATCAGAATTGGGGATGTCGGATAAGACCGATGCGCTCAACATGAAAAGAGTCGACTCTTCCTCCTTGGATTGGGCCACATGAGTCTTCTCCTTGTTTCTAAGCATGCTCCAGCAATTCTTGCTCAGGTGGCCTTTTTCCTCCAGTTCAAGCACCGGATTGGCCCGCCATCAGTCGACTCCTTATTTTGCTCCTTTTCTTTCCCGCGCGCGCCCCCGCGAGATTTCTACTACTTCTTGCCGCCTTTGCCGTCGGAGGACCCGTTGCTCTCGTCGGAGTTGTCGCGGAGCTTCAGGCGTGCAAACCATTCCTCCTTAGTGAGGAGAAGACGACCCTGCTTATTGACAGCTGAAATGGCATTTTTCTTCCTCTGCTTGACGTTGCGCAATCTTCCAGTCACCTCTTCCACTGTTAGGTCGTTCACGTCAAGTAATGTCTCGATCAAATTGCGACTTGCTCGAGGTGATTTGGGCGACTTGCAGCATCTTTTTCATGATTTTTGTCTCGCTGATGCTTCCACCTAGAGTTGTGATGCTTTTGGCGAGTCCCGTGTCCGCATTGAAAAATCATCGACGGATTCGCCATCCTTAAAGCGGATCTACGAGAACTCCTTCAGCTGTTGCTCGATGTTGGACTATTGCACTCGCTGCACACCAACCCGGCGGGATTTGATACCTTCCCAGGCCGATTGCATGTGCGCTTGGTGGAGAGACACGCCAGCATCTCTGGAGGGACAACCTGCAGTATGGTGGCGAACGCCAATCGATCCTCTTCGTACTCGATCGCTTCTCCTTCCTCCGGCTAGACGACGTGCCACAGCCCTTGCGCTTGCAGGTTGACGCGCATCAACAAAGCCCACTCGTTGTAGTCGGACCTGATACCACTTGATATATTTTACCTGAGCAGCTAATGCCAGTGAGTATAGGAAGAAAATAACAGAAAAAACACACGAGAGAACATGAAGATGTACTCAGATTTTGGTGAAGACTAGTGATTTGTTTCTCATTAGATTGGCATATTTAAATAACAAATCTACGCTAAAAATGGCCCAAGTGGTCAACTAAAGGTGTGCCACTCCCCTGTAAACATGGCCTAAATGACTAGCTAAAAATATGCAATTCTGTTCTACGTGTGTGCGTCAATTTAGATTGCCTAAAAACAAGATTCAACTAACTAATTTTAAGGAAAACGTGAAAAACCTAAATAAAGAAAAAATACATGCTTTTATCTAACAATGGTTACTTCTGCAACCACTCTAAAGACGCTCAAGATCACAACAAGCTAGATAAAACAACCCTAGAACTTTGAATTCAATAACTTTGGGTTTCACTTTTGATAGAGACTCTCTTCTTATCTCATGCTTACTTTAGTTTTAAAAGTTAATATTAATTTTTCGAACATGACTCAATTAACATAAAACATGAAAACTCTGCCCAAATAAATTTTAAAGTGGGGTTCTATTGTGTAGTGGTTAGCACTTTGGACTTTGAATCCAACAACTTGTGTTCAACTCCCAGTAGGACCTTATACAAAGTATTTAAAAACAACATAAAAGCAGCCTTAATCGTGTCCTTGATATCCTAGGGTACCACACTCTTTTCTTGTTCTTGTCGTAAGTTCTTGTTTTGTTTCTTAATTTGTTCTCCAAGACACTCCCCTTAGGATTTACGGTACTAGACATAAGGCTTCATGCATTCTAAGCGACACAGTCTTATTACCTACGCTCAAGGCTTCATGTGTTCCAAGCAGCGTAGTCTAAGTCATGAGCATGATGTACCGTGGGAGGTCTTAGGTGGTTCTTGATTTCTTGGCTAAGGTAACTTACTCTCTTCTTTCTCCATCGTGGCCTTGGACTACTCTCCGTGATATACCATAAAGGTCACGTGATCGATGCATGCATGAGGCTACGTGATCTGGCATAGACCATATAGGTCGCGTGATCGGTGCATACATGAACATGGCATCCAACAAATCATTAGGTACCCATAACATGACGCAAGACATCTCATCTAGGTGAGAGAAATAAGGCCAAACATGACATCCTGCAAAGAAAACATGGTGTAGAGCATCCAACCTAGAAGAGAAAACTTAGACCTCTTAAAGCACCACGTGGTGAGAGGTATTTGCCATAATTGGACATGCTTAGAGTATTACCTAGCATTCTTGAATTTTCGTGTCTGAGGACTTTGGTCTCTTATCTTTGAGTGGTACCTAACATTCTTCTTGCCATGGTAGTTAGAGCTTGTTTGGTATTTTTCTTGGTTCTCAATCTTGTATGTTTCTAAGGTTCTTATTTTCTTGAGGCATAAGGTGTAACATGCATTCGTAATCATATGAACCCATAATAACTAGCATGAGTTATTCTAGAGAGTCATAGAGGCATAATGGATTCCTTAGAGGGTTCTAGAAGGGTCTTGAATCTTGAGGTGCTTCCTTTAGGCGTATCTTAAGTTCCATCTTGGTTTAGGTTCCAAACTTTCTCCAACCAACATGAAATCTTGAATTTACCCTCACGTCATATAAAATAGACCTTATAGAAAATAGTTGGTAATTTGGAGCATGTCAAGACCTTGAGCTAGGATATGACTTCTTGTTTCGTTTTCAGGAACTAAACCTTAGAGGTTGTCATGTCATGCATCATATTTTAACTCTGAAAACTCTTCTGAAGTAACTCTTAATTTTCTCCACATGAGTGCATAGGTGGCGTTGTCATAATCGTTGCATCCTGCTGGTCAATCGTGATGCAAGACATCTCATTTAGGTGAGGAAAATAATAAGTTCATCATGGCATCCTGCTCATGGTACATATACCATAGCATCCCACCTAAAGAGGAATAGGGGCCTCATGGTACACTTCATGAAGGGAGATAATGGTTACTTCAAGCCTGGATCCTAGCAACTTGTTAAGTATGATATTTGCATTAACCTAGGTGTTTTCTTGGATTCTTGGTGATCCTAGGTTTATGCATAACGTCTTGAGTCAAGCTTGGAACTTATAAGTTCTTCTTAGGAATAACCCAACATGATCTTGCGCACATAGCATCTATTAGAGACCAAGTGTACATGTGGGGAATCTCTTATTTCATGGATACCTCTTTAGTTATCCTAGGAGGTAAAGTCATATGGATCGTGATGAGCATTTTCTCCCATATCTTGGTTTCGCTACCTAACGTTTTCTAATAACTCCCAAACTTCATTACCTTATACAACCTCCTGGTATAAGGATTCATACAATATTTCATAAATAATCAGATTGGATTTTCAAGTTTTTCTTGAAGTTCTTCAATGGGAGATTGAATTGGGGGAATGGTTTATGGGCACTTTCAGCACTCTATTCCTTCATAGAACTTGGGTGGAATCTTGTTTAGAAACTGTAGGAACAAGTTTGAAGAGAAATAGTGGAGGGCTGCACTAAAATTTGGAAGAAATCTGAGAGTAGGAGACCCATAATCTAAACGCTAATTGCCTTCGATTGGGAGCTCGACCTTTCTCAATTCTTATTCTATATTGTTGCTCCTACTTCAAACTTTATAGGAGGAGCTTAAACCGACATTGAGAGCTCCATAATCGTCGTGATTCGGAGATTGAACTTTTTAAATAATTCATCAGAAATATCAGCTCTGATTAGAGCCTTACCGACCTTGGGTTTAAATACTAGTCGTTGAATGTTATGATCTGTGCGTGTTCGTTCTAGATCATATCTAATTTTGGTGGAAATCCAATGGCTGAGATTTGAGTTTCGAAAGATTTTGCTTAGATGGTCACTATAGATGCTCTGATTCTAATTAGAGTAGCATTTCTGTAATTATCCATTCTTCCAGGGGTATTTTGGTCATTTTCCACTATCCGAATATTTTATTATTATTTTTCTCAAAAAATTCATAATTTTTCTAAAACTTTTTCATCCTTTTTTGGTCATTTTTTCCTTCTTCACAATCTTGAAATTCCTTCTAGATAAGAAATTAAAAATCCAGAAATATTCTTGATAATTTAAAAAATTACTTTTTTGCCCTTTTCACATACTTTTTTCCTTTCCAATCTTTTCCGAAGGCCTTTAACTATTTAAGATTACTTGTTAGGATGTACGAGTGAGTTGATTAAATCCCTTGTTCTTGCTTATCCTTTATTTCTTCCCTTTTGATCCTTTCGTTCTTTTATGGGTGGCTTATTCTTATGGGAGCTAATTTTCTTCATTTTTGGGGTGTTACGTGTACAGACTAGTTACAAACACAAAATAAGAAGCAGACTCAAAAGAAGAACAAAAAATACTAGATTAAAGACAGAGGTTAGTCCATGGCCCTCACTCCAAAGTCGGCTCTCATCCACGACTAGCTCCTAGTTACTTGAAAAAAAATGATAAAATGGAGTGAGTAAAACTTAGTAAGTAGCCTACTTGTAGGTTCTTAATCGCGACCTTAAGCTAGGATATTACTTCTTGTTATGTTTTCATGAACTTAGAACATAGAGGTCATCGTATCATGTATCATGTACTGATCCTGAAAACCTTCCCCTAAAATAACCTTCAATTTTCTCCCCATGAACACGAGTGGTGTCGTCATAATCGTGTAATCCTACTGGTAATTCGTGGTGCAGGACATCTCGTTTAGGTGATGGAAAAGGTAGGTCTATCATAACATCCAGTTCATGATACATATTGCAGGTCATCCGACATAAAGAGGAATAGAGGCCTTGTAGTACACATCGTAATGGGAGACAATGGTTATTCACATAGCATGTTATTCACATAGCCCTACGTACTTTCTTTATACATGGATTATTGATGAACCTAGGTTTATGCATAATGTCATGGGTTAGGCTTTAGGAGTTAAGGTTTTAGCTTAGGAAAACGTTAGAGGGTAACCTAACGTGGACTTATTCGCGTGAATAACTACTAGCACTTTGAGGACCTCATTATAGGACCATGTGAGAAATTTCATGTAAAAAGGGTATCTCATTAATCATACAACGAGGTAAAATCATATGAAGGGTATTATGGTCATTTTACACCGTTTCTTGGTTTAGCTACTTAGTCTTGTACAATGACCATAAAATTTTACATACCTCTTCAGCATGTAATATTATGCTCAGGACTAAAAATTTATAGGTAGCGGAGTACGTTTAGTGGGTCATTTTAGAGTTACTTAAATCTCGAGCTACTTGGTCGGTTCAATGCCATAAATCGAGGTTCTAGGTTTTTTTCTTTCACCATTATTTAATTATACTCAGTCAAAGATTCATATAAAAATCCAAGTGATTCCTACAAGTATTTCTTAAGGAAAAGTCAGGGCCTTGTTTCTCAAGCTTCTGGTACTCGATTTTCTCCAAATTTTCTTTGGTAGATTCCTTAGTGAGTCTAGTTTCTAGATCCATTGAGAATTTTTTTAGAACTGGACAGAAAAGGGTTCAATTTGATAAAAAAAAAACTAAAGAGAGTATGACTTTTGGCTGACGTGGCCAGTTCAGTTGATCGATCATCATATTCTTCCTCCCGCAGGAGAAGAAGACATTGTGCGATATTGCTCCTCCATATGAAAATGAGGTCCGCCAGACCATTCTTGGGCATTTCTCCCCTCGATTCCTTCATGAAACTTAAAGATGGAATGTCAAAGAAGAGTTTGTCTTACCTATTCATGGACTCCAATGTAAGTTATAGGTGTCCAAAGTCAAGGGAAAGCTTATTTCGTCGCCCGAGAAAATTGAGAAGTTATTGTTTTTTGGTAAGATAATGCAAACTCTATCCGACCACACCTCCTTCACCAAAAAAATTTCTTACACTTCACTTAAGCTAGAGGAATGTTCCTGACAAAATGACTTTGCGTGGTTGAGGCTAATTTTGAGTTTCCTTCCTCGGTCTACAACTCAATCCAGAACGTGATTTTTCCCTCTATTGGGCAGCTTGACTCAAGATGAGTTGGGCCTCCAATCCTTCATCAAACATACTCTATTTAGTCTCCTCATGCTATCAAAATCATCAATTTTGAGTATTTAGGTTCGTAATCAAGAATTTGAGTTTTACCCCCAAATCTTACCAGATATCGAATTTTTTCGATTATGCAAGTTCCTGAGGTCGTCGATCTTCGCAGTGTTCTTCAAAAATAATCCTTAGGTGTGCAGAAACAAATTGGGATAAGACTCGTATGATGAATCTGTCTGTATCTTTCACTTGGATTTGAGCTTCCTTCAATGGTGGATAGGATTGGAGAAATAGGATATAGATGTTTTCAAGGCTTCTTTCCTTCACCAAACTTATGGGTAAACTTATTCAGAAGGTGCAAAAGCAAGTTTGGAGATGAATAGTGGACTATAGTTCTCGAATTTGAGGTAAACCCGTTTACACGATACCCCAATAAAAAAACTTGTATGTCTCGATTGGGGACTCGATTAACCTTGCTTCTTAATCCTAATAGTTGACCCTAATTCGAAATTTATAGACGGATGATTCACAACCATTGAAACATCTAGAATTTCTATAATTTCATTCTTGATTTTTCTAGATCTTTTGCCTGAAAAGTTATCTCCGATCACAGCCTCGCCGACCTTAGTTTTGAATTATAGCCGTTGGATGGGATGATCTGTGAACTTTCTGGATTGTGTCAAATTTTTGAGATCCAATGGCCGGATTTTATGATTTGATAGATTTTATGGGGAGGGTCACTATGAAAGCTCTAAGTCTAGCCCGAATGGTATTTTTGTAATTATTCATATTTTAAGGGCATTTTGGTAATTTTGGCCCCTTTTTAAATATTTTAATATTATTTTCTAAAAAACTACATAATTTTTCCAAAATTCTTTTACTTTTTTTACCATTTTTCCTTTTTTAACACCTTGTAATTCTTATTCTATAAAAAATTAATAATCCGGCAAGTTTAAAAAAATTGGAAAAAGTTCCATTTTCTCAAAAAATTTCAATATACCACCTATTAGGGATTATACATTGTCTCGTATTGGAGATCTTGAGTGTTGCAAATTCTCCCCTCCTTTTAAAACTTTTGTCAGCGAAAGTGCTTATTCTAAAATAAGTTATTCTAAAATAAGTCAGGGCACAAGGTTCTTAGTTGCCTTCTCTTTCCCAAGTGGCTTCTTGTACTCTATGATTCTTCCATAGGACCTTAACAAGATCGATTTTCTTGTTTCTCAATCTTTTGACTTTCCTGTCTATTATTTGCACCAGATCTTCTTTATACGTTAGGTCATCTCTCAAGAAGAGAGTGTCATGAGCCAGTACGTGCGAAGGATCTAGGGTGTACTTCCGTAGTATGGATACATGAAAGATATTATGTATTGCAGACAAGTTTGGGTGTTGGCCGATTCTATAGGCCACAGGTCCAATCCTTTCTAATATCTCAAAGGGACGGATGAACCTAGGGCTCAGCTTCTTCTTTTTACCATACCTGAGCACCCCTCTCATGGGCTGCTACCTTTAGGAATATATGGTCCCCTACCTCGAATTCCATGTCCTTGCGCCTTAGGTTTGCATAGCTTTTCTCTCAGCTTTGTGCAGTTTGTATCCTAGCTTTGATCTTCTGGACTGCAGCGTTGGTAATTTGCACCAGCTCTGGCCCAATAGTTGTAGTTTGCCCCCTTCTTCTCGAAAGATAGGGGATCGACATCTTCATCCATAGAGGACCTCGTATGGGGCCATTTGTATGGTGGCTTGGTAACTATTATTATAAGCGAATTTCACAAGGTGTAGGTACTTATCCTAGCTTCCTGCAAAATCCATCCCACATACCGTCAACATGTCTTCCAATATTTGGTTGAGCATTTCTGTTTGGCCATCTGTTTATGGGTGGAAGGTCATACTATAACTGCATACCCAGTGCCTTGGAGAATTTTCAAGAGAGATTTAAATATGGCATCTTGGTCTAATATTATTGACACTGGAATACCGTAGAGCCGTACTATTTGCTCCATAATAGAGTTGGGCCAAGCTATCTATTGAGTAAGCAGTTTTTCTCGAGATGAAATGAGTGGACTTAGTTAATCGATTAACGATAACCCATATGACGGTGAAGCCTTTCTATGTCTTAGGTAATCCTGCGATGAAATCCATGGGGATGTCCTCCCACTTCCATTAGGGAATATTTAAGGGTTGTAGTTGCCGTGACGGGTGTTGTCTTGGTGCTTTGATTTGTTGGCAAGTCAAGCATCGGCTCACGTACTCTGCTATATCCCGTTTCATTCCTTGACACTAGTAGTAGGACCTCAAGTCTTGGTACATTCTGGTGCTTCCAAGGTAAATGGAGAATAGTGAGTCGTAAGCTTCTATGAGTAACTCCTTTATTAGTCCTTCATCTTTAGGCACGCATAACCGCCGTGTCCACAAGAGGCCTTTATCAGTAGACATGGAGAATCGTTCAAGACAGTTAACTTCTTGTTGCTGCAAGATTTTGCTGAGGTAAGGGTCTTTTTCCTGAGTATCAATTATACGTCTTCTTAGCGTAGGTTGGATCATTAGTTATGTTAGTCTTGTTGTTAAGCCCTTAATCAAGACCTTGATACCGACCCCAATCATTTCCTCTTGGAGCTTTCTTGTCCTGTGATTAATGCTTAGGATTGGGCCATCTTTCGGTTTAAGGCATTAGCTACAACATTGGACTTTCTAGGACGGTACAAGATTTCTATCTCATAGTCTTTTACCCGCTCCAACCACCTCGTTTGTCTCATGTTGAGCTCCTTTTGTGTAAACAAGTACTTTAGGCTCTTTGGATCCGTATACACCTATATCTTTTCTTCATATACATAGTGGTACCACATCTTGAAGGCGAACACCACGTCTGCCAGCTCCAGGTCATGTGTAGGATAATTGCGCTCATAGTCTTTTAATTGGCGAGAGACATATGCTATCACTCATCCATTATGCATTAACATGCATCTCAAGCCTCTCCCTGATGCATCACTCCATAAGACGAAATTTCCTGAGTTGTCTGGTAGTGCGAGAACCGGGGTTGTTACTAACTTGTAGTTGAGATTCATGAAGCTTTTCTCGCATGCCGATGTCCAAGTGAAGGTCTTACCCCTCTTTGTGAGTTGGGTCAGAGGTGATGATAAAATGGAGAAGTCTTTTATAAATCTCCTATAATAGCCTGCCAGTCCTAGGAAGCTTTTAACTTCGATGACTGTACTTGACTGGGGCAATTTTATTACTGCCTCAACTTTAGTCGAGTATACGGAAATACCTTCCTTTGTCATGACATATCTGAGGAAGTCCACTTCTTGATGTAAGAACTCGCACTTAGAAAACTTTGCGTATAACTGGTGGGTTCGTAACGTCGTCAATATCATTTTGAGGTGGGTCTCATGTTCGTTCTCGGTCTTGAAGTAGATAACGACATTGTCTATGAAGAAAATTACGAATGTGTCAAGGAAGTCCTGGAATACTTGGTTCATCAAGTTCATGAAGGCTGTAGGTGCGTTAGTTAGTCTAAAGGACATCACCGTGAACTCGTAGTGGTCATACTTGCTTCTCTAGGCCATCTTAGGTATGCCTTTCTCCTTGATTATTAGTTGGTGATATCCTTAATTATTAGTTGGCTCTATTATTTTTTTATGCTGGCTAGGAACGCCCATGCTCCGTGCTTAATTAGCTTCTCCGCCTTCATGACTAAAATCAACCTTGGAATGTCTCCAGAACATTCCCCCTTGTACTTGAAACTTTCTCTTGACAGTGGTCCATTGCCCTCGCTCCAAAATCCACTCTCATCCCCGACTAGCTCCTAATTACCTAAGAAAAAGATAAACATGTACTGAGAAAAAACTCAGTAAGTAGCATACTTGTGGACTCTTAATCGCGACATTAAGATAGGATATTACTTCTTGTTATGTTTTCAGGAACTTAGAACTTAAAGGTCATCGTGTCATGTATCATGTACTGATCCTGAAAACCTTCCCCTAAAGTAACCTTTAATTTTCACCCCATGAACACATGAGTGGTCTTGCCATAATCGTGTCATCCTGCTGGTAAATCATGGTGCATGGCATCTTGTTTAGGTGAGAAAAAAGGTAGGTCCATCATAACATTCTACTTATGATACGTATTGCAAAGCATCCCACCTAAAGTGGTACAAGGGCCTCGTAGTACACCTTGTAATTTTAGACAATGGTTACTAGTCCTAGGTATGGTTACTCGTAATTTGAGACAATGGGTATGGATCTTAGAAACTTATTTAGCATGTATTCACATAGTCCTAGGTATTTTCTCGGTACATGGATTATTAATGAACCTAGTGATAAGGATCACGGTGTTTCAAATGTTCCAACTAGACCTATTACACGATCCAAGAACAAACATTCATTCTTCATCTAAAACATTGGATAGGCTTAGTTCAACCATCATTTCATGTGTTACAAGCTGATTTGATTGAGGAAGGACCATTTGGAGCTCTAGAAGAGAATATTTGCACGGTTGAACTAGCGGATGATGTTGCAAGCATCATTTCATGAGTTGTTAGAAAACTTTATTTATTATTTTTAATTTCATAAAGTTTGTAATGGTCTAATTGACTTCGTCTTTTGTGGAGATTTAAGAGGATCGGCATTAAATCATGGCCATTGACTTCTTTTGTGGGGAGACTTAAATACCCACAAATTATTATGTAAAAATCAGATTTGTGATGAATGAAATTGAGACTTTCACCCTTAGAAATCCGAGCATCATCATTGTCATTTCTAAGTTTCATGGAATTCTTGTGGTAGATTGATTGCATCCGAGCCACTTAGTCAAAACCTTGATCAAGATCGATTGTGGAGTGACTCAATTTAGAACAAGGTTCTAAATCTTGCTTCTAGATCTTGGTTGATCCAAATTTGGTATTAGGAGTTGTTAATTTCTTTGATTCAAGGGTTTTTGCTCCAACAAAAGCTTGGATCGTTGGGCGAGGATTAGGGTTGCCTTATCAATTTGGTATCAGAGCCTTGCATCTTTGTGGCCTACTCTAGAATTGATTTTATCTTTCATTTATGTTTATCTTTTCTTCAAATTTGTCCATTTATTTTTCTGCTGTCATTTCCACCATTCTTCATCATATTTTTACTTTGTTCTAATTTTCTTCTTAAAGATCATATTTAGATCTTAAAAAAAAAACAACAAAAAAAAGAAATCCTTATCATATTTTTTATTAAGATTATGATTATAAACAGTCCTTATCATTTATTTTAGATCATTTTCATTTTTAATCGAATATCAAATAAACTTCGATTCACATTTTTCTTAATCCATCTAAATTTGAAACCGTTGTGTTTGATATTTTTTCTCATATATTGCACTTGAAGATAACTTCTAAATTTTCTCGAATTCTGTAAAAAGGAAAGTTAGATCGTTCTCAAATCTTCACGACCTTTCTCTTTGGAATTCTTTTTTTCAGTGTGCAATTCTATCCAAAAAATATCTTTGTGTCCCTTATTTGTTTGTTCATTTCTTGTTTTATTTTGCTGTTATATCATAATTAACTTGTCTTGATTTCTTTAAATAGGTTGCTACTATCAGAATTGCTTTATCCATATATTAGCCTACCTTGATCATAATTTAGTCACTTTCCCAAATAACCTGCCTTTGTGTGTTAAACACAGTGTTCCTGAGTGTAAAATCAGTAAGTTGAGTGTGTGAGGTCCTAAGCATATTTAACTATTGTTTGTACAATCATGAACAAAGACGGAAATGGAGGGGAGATCAATGAACTAGTTGAAGAAATCCAGAAGAAAGAGGAAGAATTGGAACATGGGAGTCATTTGACACTTGTTACAAGCAGACTTCTTAAAATTATGTTACCGAGAATGATGTTGATGATCAAAGAGACAACCTATTCACACGTGGTGTTTAGTCAAGGGAACTCCTTGTAGCTTGTCATTGATAGTGGAAGTTGCACCAATGTAGTAAGTACTATGTTGATCAAAAGGTTGAAAATTCTAACACAACATTATCCTAAACCTTACAAGCTCCAATGGCTCAATGATAGTGGAACAATGAAGGTAGTTTCTCAAACTCTAATATCTTTTACTTGAGAAAATATAAACATGAAGTTCTTTGTGATGTGTTACCAATGCTTGCTGGAGACATATTCCTTGGCCAACCTTGACAATTTGATAGGAGGGTCATGTATGATGGTTATTTGAATAGGTATTCTTTTGTAAAAGATTGTTGAAAAACCACTCTTGTACCTTTGAATTATGCAAATCTATTTGCTGATCAATTAAAGTGGAGGGAAAAAAGAAAGAGTTTGAAGAAAAAGAGTTGAAAGAAAAACAAGAATTGAGTGAAAAAATAGAGAAAAAAATCAAACAGAAAAAAAAGGTGAAAAGAAAATGAAAAAAAGAGATGAAATTGAAAAAAATGAAAATAAAGTGAGTTGTTTAGCTAGAGTTGGAGAGGTGGGAAGGGCCATGTTTTCACAAAATACCATCTTTGTACTTATGTACCAAGAATGATTTTTGGTCTCTAACTATAACAACTTGGATTTTTCTAGTATTTTTCAATCTCTTTTACAAGAATTTGAAGACGTGTTCTATGATGAAGTACCTAAAGAACTCCATTAGAGGTACTGAACATCAAATAGACTTCATTTCGGGTGCTGTCATTCCGAATAAGTCAGCTTATATTGTCAATCCAACTAAGACTAAAGAAATTCAAAGGCAAGTGGAGGAGCTCATGAAGAAGGGCTATATACGAGAAAGTTTGAGTCCATGTTCTATACGAGACTTATTGGTGCCAAAGAAAGATGAAACTTTGTACATGTGCGTGGATTGTAGAGTCATCAACAAAATCACTGTAAAGTATCGACATCCTATTCCTAGGCTAGACGATATGCATGATGAATTGCATGGTTCATGTCTATTCATAAAAATTGTTTTGAAAACAATTTTCAAAATTCAGTTTGGATGGTATGAATGGCTTGTTATGCCTTTTGAGTTAACTAATGGTCCTAGTACATTTATGCGCTTAATATATAATGTTTTGAGAAAATATCTGGAGCATGTTAAGTTAGTTTTGATTACACATAGAAAACAAAAAATTTCATTCTAATTTTAATAAGGGTAGTTTTTGCCTGGAAAAAGTTCACTTTCTTGACTTCACAATTGGTAAAAATAGAGTAGAAGTAGATAAAGAGAAAGTTAAAGTCATTAGAGATTTTCCAACAACAAAAAGTGCAAGTAAAGTTCAAAGTTTTTATGAGTTAGCTAGCTTCTATAACACATTTATAAATTATTTTAGAACCATAGCTGCACCCTTGAATTATTTAATGAAAAAGAATGTTGTTTTTGAATGGGGAAATGCAACATAATGCATTCAATTTTCTTAAGAAGAAATTAAGCAATGCACCATTATTTGTTTTGTGTAACTTTGATAAAACTTTTGAAATTGAATGTGATGCAAGTGGTTTGAGCATAGCTTAGTGAAAAACTAAATTGGGGAGCATTGAACTATCCTACCTATGATAAAGAATTGTTTGTTTTAGTTCATATATTGCAGGTGTGGCAACACTACTTATGGCCTAGAGAATTTGTGATCCACTTTGATCATGAAAGCTTGAAGTATCTTAAGGGTCAAAGCAAACTGAACCGTAGGCATGCAAAGTGAGTGGAGTTTATTGAAACATTTTCGTATGTCATCTAATATAAGCAAAGTAAGGATAATATGGTAGCTGATATGTTATCTAGAATGTACGATCTCTTTTACTTGTCTCAGTGCAAAAATTCTTGGATTTGAGAATATTAAAAAATTATATAGAGATGATCAAGACTAACTATTTATGCATCTTATCTTGCGAAAAAAGCCGTGGATGATTATTATGTGTTTCATGAATTTTTATTTAAGAAAAGTAAGTTTTATATTTCTAAATGCTAATAAGATATTTGCTTACGAGAGGAGCACATGTTGGTAATTTAATGGATATTTTGGGATTAATAAAACTTAAAATATGTCGTAAACACTTCTTTTGGCCGAAGATGAAGCACGATGTTCATAAGTTTTGTAATTTATGTTTTAAAAGCAATTAAGCTAAATCTAGATCACAACCAAATGGATTGTATACTCCTTTGAATGTACCTAACGAACCTTGGACTAATATATCTATAGATTTTGTTCTTGGATTGCGGCACACTAAAAAGGGTAAAGGTAGTATTTTTGTTGTGGTAGACAAATTTAGTAAAATGGCTCATTTTATTGCGTGGAACAAGACGGATGATGCAAAACATGTTGCTGGCTTATAATTCAGGGACGTAGTAACATTATATGGAATCCCTAGAATAATTGTTAGTGATGGGGATTCAAAAGTTTTAAGTCACTTTTGGAAAGTATTGTGGGGTTAATTAGGTACCAAATTGTAGTTTTTAACTACATGTCATCATGAGACTGATGGACAAACTAAGGTGGTTAATAGAAGCATTGCTTAGGGCTATTATTTCTAAGAATATTAAGTCTTGGGATGAATGTTTTTCATTTGTAGAGTTTGCATATAATAGAGCAATTCATAGTACCACTGATTGTTCTCCTTTTGAAGTTGTTTATGGATTTAATCCACTTGATTTGCTTCTTATTCCTTCTAATATTTTTGCGAGTGAAGCAGCCACAAGTAAAAAAAATTTGATCAAAACATTGCACAAAGAGGTGAAGAAGAGAATTGAGAAAAAAAATTTCAAAATTGTTTCAGAATTAACAAAGGACGGAAAGAAATCATTTTTCAACCCGGTGACTGGGTTTGGGTACATTTTCACAACGAGCGATTCTCATCTCAAAGGAAAATAAAGTTACATCAAAGAGGGGAGGACACTTATCAAGTCCTTGAAAGAATTAATAACAATGCATATAAAATTGATCTTCCCGGAGAATTTTCAGTACATTATACTTTCAATGTTGTTGACTTGAGTCCTTCGGATTCGAGGACGAATTCTTTTGATGAGGGAGAAGATTATAAGGATCACGGTGTTCTAAATGTTCAGACTGGACCTATTACACGATCCAAGGCCAAGAAGATTCAACAAGCATTCATTCTTCATCTACAAAATTGGATAGGCTCGGTTCAACCATCATTTCATGTGTTACAAGCTGATCCGATTGAGGAAGGACCATTTAGAGCTTCAAAATTGAATATTTGCAACGTTGAAGTAGCGGATGAAGTTGCAAGCATCATTTCATGAGTTGTTAGAAAACTTTATTTATTATTTTTAATTTCATAAAATTTGTAATGGTCAAATTGACTTCGTCTTTTGTGGAGATATAAGGGGATCGGGATTAAATCATGGTCATTAACTTCTTTTGCAGGGAGATTATAAATACCCACAAATTATGAAATTGAGATCTCAATTTGAGACTTTCATCCTTAGAAATCTGAGCATCATCTTTGCCATTTCTAAGTTTCATGCAATTCTTGTGGTAGATTGCATCCGAGTCATTCAATCAAGCCTTGATCAAGTTGGATTGTGGAGTTACTCAATTTAGAACTTGGTTCTCTCTTGGGTGATCTGAATTTTGCATAAGGAGGTGTCAATTTCTTTTATTCAAGGGTTCTTGCTTCAACAAAAACTTGGATCGTTGGGCTGAAAATTAGGGTTGCCTTATCACCTAGGTTTATACATAATTCCATGGGTTAGGCTTTAGGAGTTAAGGTTTTAGCTCAAGTAAACACTAAAGGGTAACTTAACATGGACTTATTAGCGTGAAAACCTACTAGCACTTTGAGGACATCATTATAGGACCATGTGAGAAATTTCATGTTGAGGTAAAATCACATGAAGGGTATTATAGTCATTTTACACCGTTTCTTGGCTTGGCTATTTAGTCTTCTCCAATGACCATCAAATTTTACATACTTTTTCAACATGTCATATTATGCTAAGGATTAAAAGTTCCTAGGCAGCGGGGTATGTTTAGTGGGTCATTTTAGCATTACTTAAATCTCAAACAACTTGGTCGGTTGACTAGCTTAAATCACGGTTCTAAGTATTTTTCTTTAATAATTATTTAATTCATACTAAGTCCAAGGTTCACAGGAGAATCCAAGAGATTCCTACAAGTATTTCTTAACTAAAATTTTGAGATGGCTACTTACCTCTTGTTCAATGTTCATAGCCTTGTTTCTGGAGCTTCTGGTACTCATTCCAAGTTTGAATCACCTCAACCTCACTTGTTGAAATTGAACAAAATATCTATAACATAACACTAACAAAGGTACGTTCATAGAAGTCTTTTTAATTTAAGATACTATTTAACCTGACCACTATAGTGTCTCTCAAACGTAGGTAAAGTTTAAATATAATTGGTGAAAAAAGATGAAACTATATAATAAAAGAAATAAGAAAATAAAATTTCATTGCCGAGAATCAAACCTGGGTCTCCTGGGTAAAAGCCAGATATCCTAAATGCTGGACGACAATGGATTTTTGGTGTAGTTGTCCTGGAGTTTTTTTTTCGATCGTTGAAGAGTTTCAGCATGATCTTTTGTGTAATGTCTAACTTTTCGATATGTCCTTCCATGTGTGTAATAGAACTCTTTGAGCTACCGCCACGTTTCGAGTTGTTCGATCGTGTGTCTCTTTCTTCTAAGGAGTCAACATCAAACGTCAGGTCTTTGATTGGCAGCACATATAGGGGAGCGTCGATTTCATCAATTCCATCATAGGTCTTCCCATGAGTTTATGGTGTATGCCCATTTTTTATACCATTCACTTTCGAGTGCCACCATAGTTTTGCATCGTCCATGAGATGCACTGCGGCCAACATAACTCTCAAGTCCTCTGAGCAAGTGGTTGTAGTCTTCAAGTATTGTTATACATCAAACAAAAAGTTTTCTAATTCCTTAGCATCCCGGTTCCTATTGAAAGTTTTGGGTTCTTGTATTTTTAGTTTGTTAAGTCCAACATGAGTTTGTCTTGGGGAGTGATTCTCTACGGCCCTCCTTGTCAAACTCACTCGAGTGCTAATCTTAGGCATCCAAGCCATGATGGCATTCAACAACAGAGACCTTGAAAAGATTATCGCATTAACCATTTGAATCACTTCAACTTCACTTATTGAAATTGAACCAAATATCTATAACATAACACTAACAAAGGTACCAAGATCATAAAAGTCCTTTTAATCTAAGATAATATTGAAGTGGACAATTATAGTCCCTCTCGTAGGTAAATTTTAAATATAATTGGTGACAAAAGATGAAACTATATATTAAAAGAAATAAGAAAATAAAATTTCATTGTCGGGAATTAAACCCGGGCCTCCTGGGTGAAAGCCAGATATCCTAACCGCTTGACGACAATGGATTTTTGGAGTAGTTGTCCTGGAGTCTTTTTTCCGATCGCTAAAGTGTTTCAGCATGATCTTTTGTGCAATGTCTAACTTTTCCACACGTCCTTCCATGTGTGTAATAGAACTCTTTGATCTACCGCCACGTTTCGTGTTGTTCAATCGTGTGTCACTTTCTTCTAAGGAGTCAACATCAAACGTCAGGTCTTTGATTTGCAACCCATCTAGGGGAGCGTTTATTTCATCAATTCCATCAAACTCTTCCTTGGAATCTATCGACCCCTCACTGACGATGCTCACGATGGCAGTTACACCGTCTATTACTTCCATAGATTTAGAATCGAAATTGGGGACCGGATAAGACCGATGCGCTCACCATGAAAAGAGCCGGCTTTTCCTCCTCAATCAGGCCATATGGGCCTTCTCCTTGTTCCTGAGCTTGCTTTAGCAATTCTTGCTCAGGTAGCCTTTTTACCGCAGTTCAAGCACCAGATTGGCCCGCATCAGCATACTCCTTCTTTTTCGCGCGCGCACCCGTGAGATTTCCACTACTTCTTGTCGCCTTTTCAGCCAGAGAATCCGTTGCTCAATCGTGTGTCGCTTTCTTCTAAGGAGTCAACATCAAATGTCAAGTCTTTGATTTGCAACCCATCTAGGGGAGCCTTTATTTCATCGATTCCATCAACGGTCTTCCCATGAGTATATGGTGCATGCCCCTTTCGCCGAAATGAGCAAACTCATCCCCATGTCAAGGACCCATCCCCATCGCTGGTGTTGTTGCCTTTATTTCATCGATTCCATCAACGGTCTTCCCATGAGTATATGGTGCATGCCCCTTTCGCCGAAATGAGCAAACCCATCCCCATGTCAAGGACCCATCCCCATCGCTGGTGCTGTTGTTGCTCACCCTTTCGCCGATCTAAGCAAACACTCGCTCCTTCTTCAGCTGAATCAGCTCCCCAGCCGGTGTCCTTGTCACGCTCAGCTGGAACTCTTCCTTGGGATCTATCGACCCCTCATCGACGACTCTCACTAGAGCAGTTACACCGTCGATTACTTCCGTGGATTTGGAATTGGAATTGGGAACGTCGGATAAGACCGATGCGCTCACCATGAAAAGAGCCGGATATTCCTCCTCAATCGGGCCACATAGGCCTTCTCCTTGTTCCTGAGCTTGCTTCAGCAATTCTTGCTCAGGTAGCCTTTTTTCCGTAGTTCAAGCACCAGATTGGCCCACCATCGTCGACTCCTTCTTTTGCTCCTCTTCTTTTCCGCGCGCGCGCCCATGAGATTTCCACTACTTCTTGTCGCCTTTGCCGCCAGAGGTCCCGTTGCTCTCGCTGGAGTTTTCACGGAGCTTCAGGCGTGCATGTCATTCCTCCTCAGTGAGGAGAAGACGACCCTGCTTGTAGATAGCTGAAGCGATATTCTTCTTCCTCTGCTCGACATTGCGCAATCTTCAGGTCACCTCTTCCACCGTTAGGTTGTTCACGTCAAGTAATGTCTCGAACAAAATCGCGACTTGCTCGAGGTGATCTGGGGCGACCTGCAGCATCTTCTTCACGATTTCCGTCTCGCTGATGCTCCCACCTGTTAGGAATAACGACTCTCCATAATAGTATGATATTGTCCACTTTTAGCATAAGCTCTCATTGCTTTGCTTTGTGTTTCCCCAAAAGACCTCATACCAATGGAGATATTATTCCTCACTTATAAACCCATGATCTTCCACTAAATTAACCAATGTAGGACTCACTCCCAATAATCCTCAACAATCCTCCCCTCGAACAAAGTACACTATAAGCCTCCCCTGAGGCTTATGGAGCTCTCGAATAACCTCCCCTTAATCGAGGCTCGACTCCTTTCTTTGGAGCCCTCGAACAAAGTACACCCTTTGTTCGACACTTTAGTCAGTTTTGACTACACCTTCGAGGCTCACAATTCTTTGTTCGATATTTGAGGATTCTATTTCATGGCTAAGTTTAGGGCATGGCTCTGATACCATGTTAGAAATAACGACTCTCCACAATAGTATGATATTGTCCACTTTGAGCATAAGCTCTCATGGCTATGCTTTGGGCTTCCCCGAAAGGCCTCATACCAATGGAGATAGTATTCCTCGCTTATAAACCCATGATCTTCCACTAAATTAACCAATGTGGGACTCACTCCCAATAATCCTCAACACCACCGAGAGTGCTGATGCTGTTGGCGAGCCCCGTGTCCGCATTGAAAAATCATCGACGGATTTGCCATCCTTAAAGCGGATCTACGAGAACTCCTTTCGCAGTTGCTCAATGTTGGACTCCCGCACTCACTGCACACCAACTCGGCGAGATTTGATCCCCTCCCAAACCGATTGCGCGGTGCGCTTGGTGGAGAGAGATGCCAGCATCTCTAGAGGTACAGCCCGCAGTATGACGACGAACGTCAATCGATCCTCTCGGTACTCGATCGCTTCTCCTTCCTCCAGCTCGACAACGTGTCATAGCCCTTGCGCTTGCAGGTTGACGTGCATCAACAAAGCCCACTCATTGTAGTTGGACCTGATACCACTTGATACATTTTGCCTGAGTAGCTACGCTAGTGAGTATAGGAAGAAAATAACATAAAAAAACACGAGAGAATAGAAAGATGTACTTAGATTTTTGTGAAGACCAGTGATTTGTTTCTCATCAAATTGGCATATTTAAATAACAAATCTACGCTAAAAATGGCCCAACTGGACAACTAAACGTGTGCCACTTGCCTGTAAACATGCCCTTAAATAGCCAACTAAAAATATGCAATTCCATTCTACGTGTGTGCTTCAATTCAGATTGCATAAAAACAAGATTCAACTAACTAATTTTAAGGAAAACGTGAATAACCTAAATAAAGAAAAAAGTACAGGCTTTTATCTAACAGGGGTTACTTCTGCAACCACTCTAAAGACGCCCAAGATCACAACGAGCTAGATAAAACAACTCTATAACATGTAGGCATTCTCACCAAGACCCTAAGCAAGGGTTAAATTTGCAAACATGTTAAATTTTCTCGAAGTAAAAAATCTCCAGCAAAGTTAAGCTTACCGAGGAGAATGTGAGTCATCAAGCTTAACTTAACAAAAAAAATTTAGGATTATAGTGAGTAGTTTTTAATTTGGTGTTCATACATACCCTTTGTTCACAACAACAAGTAGAATTGAAAAGCATAGTTTTTAAAGTTCTTCTGTTCCAAGAAACTCTTCCTTCACATTGTTCTTTCTGCTTTATTTATTTGTTTCGGCATATTTTGATTGTGGGTCAAAGCCAACATTTAGTATCAAAGTTAGGATGTTGAAAAAATTTCATCAGTATACAAAGTTGGTGGAGGAGATATGAATATGATGAAGAGCGGGAAGAAGGTGAGTGTAACGTTCCAGTACCCATTAAGACACCAACGAGTATGGTGACGACGTTGAGGAGCATAAGGAAAGGATGACACTTGTTGCCATCTACCAAACAATCTCATAGGAAGTCCTTCTCATGTTGGCTGAGAAGAAAGCAAAGGTGTAGACCTTGAAGAGTGAGCTCAAGGCTATTCGTATGAAGGACGATGAGTCAATAGATGATTTTGCCATGAAGTTGATGACGATCGTCACCAGCATCCATTCGTTAGGTGACAAGGTGGGAGAGATCTCCGCGTTAAGAAGTTCATTCGAGCTATCTCGTCGAAATTCATATAGATTGTTATCTTCATCAAGCATGAGAACATGTCAATTGAGGAGGTAGGTTGTCCTCTTAAGGTCCATTTGGAGAGACTACATAGTTACACGACAGAGTTGACCAGGGACCAAGCAAAGTTACACTAGAAGGTAACATGCAGGCATTCTCACCAAGACCCTAAACAAGGGTTAAATTTGCAAACATGTCGGATTTGCTCGAAGTGAAAAATCTCCAGCAAAGTTAAGCTTACCGAGGAGAATGTGAGTCAACAAACTTAACTTAGCAAAAAAATTTAGGATAATTGTTAGTAGTTTTTAATTTGGTGTTCATATATACCCTTTGTTCACAACAAGTAGAATTGAAAAGCATAGTTCTTAAAGTTCTTCTGTTCCAAGAAACTCTTCCTTCAAATTGTTCTTTCTGCTTCATTTATTTGTTTTGGCATATTTTGATTGACGGTCAAAGTCAACATTTAGTATCAAAGTTAGGATGTTGAAAAATTTTCATTAGTATACAAAGTTGGTGGAGGAGATATGAATTTGATGAAGAGGGGGAAGAACGTGAGTGTAACGCTCTAGTACCCATTAAGACACCATCGAGTATGGTGATGACGTTGAGGAGCGTAAGGACAGAATGACTCTTGTTGCCATCTACCAAGCAATCCCATAGGACACCCTTCTCATGTTGGAAGAGAAGAAAGCAAAGGTGTAGACCTTAAAGAGTGAGCTCAAGGCTATTCGTATGAAGGACGAGGAGTCAATAGACGATTTTGCCATGAAGTTGATGACGATCGTCACCAGCATCCATTCATTAGGTGACAAGGTGGGAGAGATCTCCACGTTAAGAAGTTCATTCGAGCTATCCCCCCGAGATTCATGCAGATTGTTATCTTCATCAAGCAGTTTGGCGACCTCAAGAACATATCAATTGAGGAGGTTGGTTGTTCTCTTAAGGTCCATTTGGAGAGACTACATGGTTACACGACAGAGTTGACCAGGGACCAAAGAAAGTTACACTAGAAGGTAACATGCAGGCATTCTCACCAAGACCCTAAGCAAGGGTTAAATTTGCAAACATGTGAAATTTTCTCGAAGTGAAAAATCTCCAGCAAAGTTAAGCTTACCGAGGAGAATGTGAGTCAACAAGCTTAACTTAGCAAAAAAATTTGAGGATAATTGTTAGTAGTTTTTAATTTGGTGTTCATATATACCCTTTGTTCACAAGAACAAGTAGAATTGAAAAGCATAGTTCTTAAACTTCTTCCGTTCCAAGAAACTCTTCCTGTAAATTGTTTTTTCTACTTCATTTATTTGTTTCGGCATATTCTGATTGTGGGTCAAAGCAAACATTTAGTATCAAAGTTAGGATGTTGAAAAAAATTCATTAGTATACAAAGTTGGTGGAGGAGATATGAATATGATGAAGAGCGGGAAGAAGGTGAGTGTAACGCTCCAGTACCCATTAAGACACCATCGAGTATGGTGACGACTTTGAGGAGCGTAAGGACAGGATGACTCTTGTTGCCATCTACCAAGCAATCCCATAGGACGTCCTTCTCATGTTGGCAGAGAAGAAAGCAAAGGTGTAGACCTTGAAGAGTGAGCTCAAGGCTATTCGTATGAAGGACGATGAGTCAATAGACGATTTTGCCATGAAGTTGATGAAGATCGTCACCAGCATCCATTTGTTAGGTGACAAGGTGGGAGAGATATCCGCGTTAAGAAGCATTCGAGTTATCCCCCGAGATTCATGTAGATTGTTATCATCATCAAGTAGTTTGCCGACCTCAAGAACATGTCAATTGAGGAGGTTGGTTGTCCTCTTAAGGTCCATGAGGAGAGACTACATGGTTACACGACAGAGTTTACCAGGGACCAAGCAAAGTTACACTAGAAGGTAACATGCAGGCATTCTCACCAAGACCCTAAGCAAGGGTTAAATTTGCAAAACACGTGGAATTTGCTGGAAGTGAAAAATCTCTACCAAAGTTAAGCTTACCGAAGAGGACTCAGCACGTTTAACTTAGCAAACAAATTTTAGGATAATTGTTAGTAGTTTGAGCAAGTTTAGGAAATTTTATAGTCGTTTGTTTAGAAGTGTTAATAGTGGCTAACTTGGGAAAGTTGAGGAAATCTATTAGTTTCTTTCTCCGCTATAAATAGTTGACAGATGTACCTGTTATTCATAACAACAAATAGAAATGGAAAGCATATTCTTTAACGTTCTTTGGTGTTAAAAAAAAACTCTTACTCTCAAGTTATTCTTCTTTATTTATTTGTTTTGATATATTTCGATCCTTCGTTATAGATTAACCCTTAAAATATCTCAAATTTACCAAATTTTGACTCAACTCAAGAAAATACATGACCATACACAATAACACGATTCCTACTAATCCAACATAAATCAATACACAACTTGAAAGCAAAAGATAAAGGCAAACAAAAATCAACTTTTTAAACTCCTCCTTTGAGGATTTCAACAAACAGATAGGAGCATAATAAACATCATCACACTTTACTTTTTCTTCTCTATCTTATGAGCGCAAAAACAAAATAGAAAAGCAAAAAAAGTTTGTGAGTCTATCAAACTGCAATGCGATCATCCCAACAGGAGAGCCTACCAAGAACGATCCAATATCGTTAGAAATCGAGGAAATAGTTGTACAATCTACCGAACATATCATGTTCAAGTAAGGTCACGCCCATTTCCCTTCATTGTTTCGACCTCTCTCCTTGTCTCATTCTTACTTTAACTTTGAAAGTTAATTTTTTGAGCATGTCTGTTGCATAAGACATGAACAAAATACAAAATTTTTAATTAAAAAATAATACAAAATTTTTAATTAAAAAAGTAGAGTGAAATGGTTAGCACTCTCGACTTTGAATTCAATAACTTGGGTTTATCTCTCGGTACGACCTCTCTTATTATCTCAGGCTTACTTTAGTTTTAAAAGTTAATATTAATTTGTTGAAATTGATTCAACTGATATAAAACATGAGTACTATGCAAATATTAAAGTCTACAAGTGGTTATATGGTGTAGTGGTTAGAACTTTGGATTTTTAATCCAGTGACTTGGGTTCAACTCCATGTGTGACCTTTGTCACAATCAAAATCTTGCAATGCTCGGACCCATATAATTATATGATCCTATTATCTAGAAAGATGTAGAGATATCTAGATATGTATAATAGTATTTAAGTGTTTATCTCAAATTGAATTAGTCAATATTTTAAAGAGTGTTTGTCTTATTGATTGGTCTTAATAAAGAGCATGAGGTGCCCCGATGAAGATGATTCATCGATTGATTCTCGATAAGTGTGTTCAAGTTGCAAGTGTGAATGACGTCCAAATTTTGAATGACATCAAGATGCTTTGTTAGGAATCATGATGACGAGATAGATGCAACTTGCATTCGAATGACCTTGGCATAGAGTAGAGGAAGTCGAAAAGTTGAACAAAACAAAAGTAGAAACAAGCTATAACACTTGACATGAATGTAAAGATCATGACATCATATGGTGCAAAAAGTACAACCATGACATCGGGCAAGGCGGTAGTAATAATCCCAATCAAGAGCGAATAGGTATCAAACCCTTTTTATTTTTTACTCTTATAACATCATTTCTATACCTAATAAAATTCTTTAATAACAAATTTCAGTTTTAAAAAGTATAGTAATAAAAAACGAAACGATTGGAGAATATAAGAACAAAAATGAAAGGAAACCAAGAAGGATCCAAAATGGCAAAATAGTATTGACATTTGTTCATTTAATCATGAATCAACCATATATATTGGAGAGTCCCTATTTTGATTCGTAATTCATGATTGATCCGGTCGGACCCGCCACAATGATCCAAAACCACAATTATCATGACTCTATTCCATTACACATAGCACACTCCAACAAAACAAAGCAAAACAAAACAAAAAAAAAACCAATAATTCCAACCCATCACAGCCGTCCGATTAAAAGCATCAAGAGCCGTACGTTCAATCATCTCTGCAGCTCCATCATACGCACGAACTCCGTGAAGCACACAAACCCATCCCCGTTCTCATCCACATCCCTTATCATACGCCGGCACTCCTCTAACGTGCACCTCTCATCCCCAATTGATCTATAAACCCCGTGAAGTTCCTCCGCCGAGATCCTCCCGTCATGATCCGCGTCAAAAAACTCAAACGTCTCCCGGAGCTCCGACTCCCCTACCGCATCGAACCCCGACCCGACCCGAGCCATCAATTCATCCAACCGGATAAATCCGCCGCCGTCGACTTCGCTCAGCATCATCGCAACCTCCTCCTCCGACGCGATCCGGCTCAAAATCGCCTCCAACTCCTTCCTCGACACAACGCCGTCGTTTTCCCTCTGGTCTGAGTCGGAACAGCCAGCGAGGAGGACGCTGGTCGGAGTTCCGTAGCCGGCGGTGTGAGGCTTGAAGAAATTCTCGGAAGAAGAGGAGGAGGAGGACGTACCAGAGCCGAAGGACGGCGGATCGGAGCGGGAGACGTCGGCGGAGGGATTCTTCTTGGATCGGAAGAGGCGTTTAGGGCTAAATCGCTTGGGGATTTTCATGGCGGAAAATACAGACAATAGAGAAGAGAATGAAGAATTTGATAATGGAGAAGGAGAAGAGAATTTGGAGGTGAAAGAGCAGGAGAATTGCCGACTTAAATGGAAGGGATGAGAGCGAGAGATCCGCCATGGCAGCTTCCAGGAAGTTTCGCTCGTAGTGTAACAAGAATCCGCCGCTGAGGACTAATTTTTTTATATATATAAATATATGGGAAATTAGGTTTTGGTTTTTTCCTTTTTTTATTATTTTAAAATTAAAAAATATTTTTATTAAATAATTGTTGAGAAATTCTTATTTGTTTGAATAGTTAACGGAGAATTTAAGGAGAATCAAAGAATGTGGATTTTTTTGGTTAGGTGGTGGGTAGGGGTATTTTTGTCACACATGAATTTCCTTTATATATATTTTTTATTTTTGGAACCAATAATAATGATAAGAAATAATTCAATAGAATTTTTTTTTTAAAAAAAATGAAATTAAATAAGAAAAATAAAAATTAGATGAATTATTTTAATATGTAGTTATTGTAAAATTTATAAATAAAAAAATAGTAAAATTTAAGTATATTTAGTTAGGAGGGGTATCATAGACTCTTTCTTTAGTTTGTTGCTGTTTTTACTCATTCAAATAACTACTGGGCGATTGTAAAGGTAGCCTATGGTGTAGGTTGTACTTCATAAATGAGAATTATTTTAAATTTTAAAAAATAAAAATTGTCCGAGTAAAATGGAGAATACATAAATGAATCGACCCACTTTCAAATGAAAATAATTCTATATTGTAGACCTATGTAAGTAAGACCAAAACATTCATGTCATAGGTGAATATAGACCACATGTAACAAATTTAGATTCTAAATCTCGATCTGAATAGATTCTAAACTCAAGAACATCAAAGTCATGACCATGCAATTAAATATCTCTTCATTTTGCCAACATTTTCGTTTGATGTTTGATAAATGAAAATGCGTTCGACTTTGACATCAACGATCCTTTGATATTTTTATTATACAATAAGTTTTAAAAAAATTAGGTTAAATGTAGATTTTAGTTCTTATTAAGTTTTTCTTTAAAAAATCAAATCAAGAGGGAGTAGTTGAATATATATAGTTTGATATATATATATATAGATAAAAGACTTTCATAATTATGTAGCGTTTCAAATAGACACTGATCTCTCGAGTAATATTGCTAAACTTTGGTCATTGTCTCTTTCTGTCATGTAAGAAAGAAACATGTCTCGAGTATAAAGAAATAAGAAACAATAGGTACAACTAGTTTGTAGACATATAATAAGTTTTATCGAGAGTGATTTGGTCTTCTTAAAAACATGTACTAAATTCATCGAGTTGTCGTGACTCACAAGAAGAGGTAACTGAAAAAAAAATGGCAGTTGGATTACACGTAGATAATTGTCGAAAGAGAAGTCGAAAATAGATCTAGGAAGAGGAAAAAAATCATCTCCAATCGGTAGAGAAGAAAAAGTCCACGGGATGGTTTCAGTTGCGAACTCAGATTCGGGTAGGCCCAGTACCTATCAGATGCTCAGTAGCCATTCCCACGCATTAGCCCAATTAGTCTAGCTACATGCAGCCTAGTCTAGAAACATCCCACGGCCCGCACGCGTCCAACCTGTCAACTGATCCACCTACACACCCGACCTAGACCGTGACCTGAGTGTGCGTGCCCCTTACCTGTGATATTTAACATGACCTATGAACCTGATCCGACCCAACAATGTGACCCACACCCTTCCTATTGCAGCTCGACTCGCTTTGACGTGCTTCGAATCAGTTTGATCAACTTATTTGGCTCAAGTGTTCTGATTTGGGCGTTGATCTTACTGTTTGGACCCTTTCCTACTTTTTTAGACCGTATTGAAGTTGATTTTAACATTATTGGAAGCATTTGAGGTCAATATGATCACTGCTTGGTTAATCTAAATTAATTTTGAGCCAAAAGTTGAGTTAATTGATATCATTGGACGTATAAAATAATATGTTGGATGTATCAAATAGTATGTTTTGCCTTAACCTAATGTTGTTGGCTCGCACAGGTTGAGTTGGACTTAGAAGAGTAGGTTCAAGCTAGTTCGAGGATAATTAGTAACTCCAAAACATGTAAGTGGCCTTACTATTGTCTTGGTTGGATGAATTGCATGAAGTATAAATGACATGTGTTCTATGCCCCCTTATTCTCCGTATTTTATGACTGTATGATGTATATGGTGTTATGTTATGCTATGACTTAAGTGTGCTATGTTATGCTATGATTTATGTTACGATATATTATATTGTATAATAGGTTATGAGATGTTTATATTATGTTGTGATTTTCGTTGTGACTTCCATGTCATATGATGATACCTCTGTATGATATGTCTTGCACACATGATAGCAATGATAACTTCAGGATTATGAAATACGGTTACAACATATATGTATTCATGAAAGTGATGTTTATGAAAGAATGAATGTACAACTTATACCATACATTTATGTCATGATTTAAAGTTATGGGGACCTCATGCATTTTTGTGTGTCATGTGCATCAGGATATTTCCCTGTTATGATGAGTATGGACGTGTACATTATGATATCTATGTACTCCATGATATTATGCAAGCTCCTTTTCCTTCGTGACTTCAGCAGCATGAGCACATGCTAGCTGAAGGCTAGGCCTAGGGGTACGTATACACCCGCTTGGTGGCTTCATATGCGCATACGTAGGTCATATATAGAAAAGTACTGCACGTCTAATTTTAGTCTGAACTAAAAAACAGAGTTGAAGGCCATGAAATATATTTATGAAAGGATACATGGGTCGTATATAGAGAAGTATTGCACATCTTATGTCTGCATTTCCTGACCCCAATAGTAGGATTGCTTACTCCGTATTTCATAAAATACTTAAACCACATGCTACACTTATTTTTCAAGTAAGGTAAGGCACCCCTGTACGAATGATGACATCGTGGTAATGACGGTTGAATTGAAACTAGGGTAGTTGCACTTATATTTAAGTTGTAACTCTTTGCTAAAAGATTTAGTTCGTGATCCTATTATTTAGGAAGTTGTGATTTGATTTCTATTTATTAGCTAGTTTTTCTCTTTCTGGTTGCTTTGTAAAACTATTTATATAGTTGTTTCAGTTCATCAAAGAAGATAACTTTGATTGTATATTGAATTTAGTTTTCTCGTTTTTAACATTTGGTATCAGAGCCTGCTTACCTAGCAGCCTTTTTAGAATAAGAGGAGTGATATGGTGACGGAGAGTAGTTTTGTGCAGCCATCGATTCCAAAGTTGGATGGACATTATGATCATTGGTCTATGATGATGAAAAATCTGTTATGAACACACAAACTAACTCTCAATGAAACTCAGAAATCAATTCTGTTGTAAAACAAATTAACTTGGTTGGTTTTTATAGCCTTACAAACTATCGAATTTAGAAAAGATAAAGTGATATTGTCCACTTTGAGCATAAGCTCTCATGGCTTTGCTTTGGGCTTCCCCAAAAGGCCTCATCCCAATGGAGAGTGTATTATTTGATTATAAACCCATGACCATTCCCTTAATTAACCGATGTGAGACACTTTCATCCAACACCTCCCCTCGAACAAAGTATGCCTCCCCTTAATCGAGGCTCGACTCCTTTGGAGTCTTCTCTAGTCACTTTTTGACTATGCCTTCGAGGCTCGCAATACTTTGTTCGACATTTGAGGATTTGCCAATCTATTGGCATGGTTAAGTTTAGGGCATGGCTCTGATACCAATTGTCACGGTCCTACATTTTTTACCGTGCGGCGTCGTGATCCTGACACGACCACGACCAGCCTTAAGGGGAATTAAGCCCCATATATATTTTTCGCCCCCCAAAAATTTAGTGGTCCTAACATTCTTAAAGAAGTGGACATCCTAAAGAAATGGTATCAGCTAGCCATTTCAACCCTAAATAAATGGTCTAGTATGACTATCCTTAACAATTTCTCTCCTAAACTGATTGCAGGTATGCTTTCAGTTTACTCATGGTACTACACACATACTCATTGACACACGTAGTTTTATGAACACATCCATCTTTAGTGGTTTTGTCATAATATTTGCAACTTGTTCTTGTGTGACACAATGCTTCAGTTCAATAACTCCATCTCTGGTCAAATCACACAAGAAATGAAACCTCACGTCAATATGTTTGCTACGTTCATGCATGATTGGATTCTTGGATAGCTTAATAGTGGAATTGTTATAACATAACATAGTTATACACTTGTCTTAAAAATGACCAAGTTTTTCCAAAACTCTCCTCATCCACACCCCTTGACAAGCACAAGAGGCGGCTGCCACAAATTCTGCTTCAGGAGTGGACAAAGTAATTACAGGTTGTTATTTGGAGGACCAAGACACAGCTCCATCACTGAGTAAAAACACATAACCAGAAGTGTTTTTCCTGTCATCTATATCTCCTGCATAATCACTGTCAGTATATGCTATCAACTCTTCATTACCACTTTTCCAATAAAGAACTCCCAAATCTACAGTACCTTTTAAGTATCTCAACACCCTTTTTGCAGCTTGCAAATGCAACTCTATTGGACTTGTCATAAATCTGCTAATGAGCGACACTACATACATTAAATCTGACCTTGTTGCAGTTAGATACATAAGGCTTCCAATCAATTGTTTATACATGGTAGCATTGATCTTGGCTCCTTCTTCATCCTTTGTCAGTCTAACCCCAGGAACAATAGGGTTTTTCACACTATTACTTTTTTCCATCCTAAACTTCTCCAAAACTTCTTTTGCATACTTTCTCTGACTAATATAAATGTCTTCAGGATTTTGTAAAATCTCTACACCGAGAAAATATTTTCTTTTTCCCAAATCAGTCATTTCAAATTCAAGTTTCATAGAATTCTTGAACTTAACAAACATGCTCTCATCATTACCACTAAAAATTAGATCGTCAACATATAGGCTAACAATCAAATTTTACCTCCATCTCATGTCTGTATGAATAAAGTATGGTCATAGTTGCACCTCTCAAATCCTTTTTTTGACAAAATGTGCTTCAATTCGACTGTACCATGCACGTGAGGCTTGTTTAAGGCCATATAATTCTTTCTTCAATTTGTATACCTTGTATTCTTGACCTTTTTTCTCATAACCTTGTGGTTGCTCAACAAAGACGGCTTCTTTTAACTCTCCATATAAGAAAGTACTTTTCACGTCAAGCTGATACACGTTCCAACTATTTCGAGCGGCTAAATCAATTATCATTCGAATAGTATCCCACATTTCCACAGGTGCAAACACCTCGATATAGTATATACCATGTTCTTGTGCATAACCTTTTTCTACCCAACCTAGCCTTATACTTGTCAACTTCGCCATTTTCGTTGAGTTTGGTTTTGAAAACCCACTTTACTCCAATCTTGTTCATTTCTTTAGGCAAATCTATCAACTCCCAAGTCTCATTTTGTTCGATGGCTTCTATCTCCAAGTTCATTGCAGCTCTCCATTTTGAACTTTGAACAGCTTCTTCAAAGGTAGTCGGATCTGTAGTTGAAGTTAACAGAACTAAATTATTGTGCTCAGCTTCTTCAAAAAATTCTCCCTCGCTCACATAATCTTCCATCCATAATGATGCTCTTTTGTTCCTCACTTTGGGTGTGCTTTCTTCAGATGTTGAAGAATTTGATTCAGATGACTCACCGGAAGATATACTAACTTCTCCTTCTTCTTCTGCTATCACCTCATCTTCAGATTCTTCCTCACTTTGGTCTTGTTCGCTTCCTTCTATATTACTATCTTCCCATTCGAGGGTATCAAGTCTAGCTTCTTCATTACTTTTCCCCCAATTCCAACATTTGTTTTCTTCAAAAATCACATCTCTACTTACAACTATCTTCTTGGACACTGGATCATAGAGTCTATATGCTTTAGACTCTTCACTTATCCCCAGCAGCACACACTCAAAACTTTTATCATCTAACTTCTTTCTCTTACCGTCTGATACATGAACATGGCCAATGCATCCAAAAGCTCGAAAATAATCAACATTAGGTTTTACGCCACTCCAAGCCTCCTCATGAGTCATATCTTTCACTACCACTGTAGGACTTCTATTGAGCACTTGCACGGTCCAATTTGAAGTGGCCAAAGCTGGGAAGACACGACAGTTTTGGGTCGAGGGAGACCTTCTAATGACAAAGGGAAACATATTATACGTTCCAAGAACAGGAGAACTGAGAAAGAAGCTCATTCAGGAATGTCATGACACTTTATGGGCCGGACACCATGGGTGGCAACGAACATACGCCTTAATAAAAAAGGGGTACTTCTGGCCAAATATGCGAGACAACATCATGCAGTACACCAAGACGTGCCTCATCGGCCAACAGGACAAAGTCGAGAAAGCCAAAGTCTCGGGACTCCTAGAACCTCTACCCGTGCCAACTAGGCCTTGGGAAAGTGTCTCTGGACTTCATAACACACCTCCCAAAAGTTTGGGAATGTGACGTCATCTTGGTTATCGTAGACCGATTCTCAAAATACGCCACGTTCGTTCCCACCCCCAAATTGTGCTCGGCTGAGCTAACAGCCCAACTATTTTTCAAACACATTGTAAAGTTATGGGGCATTCCGTTGAGCATCATCAGCGATAGAGATGGTAGATTCATTGGCACATTCTAGACCGAGTTATTCGCCTTCTTGGGAACGACTTTAAACATCTCCTCGAGCTATCATCCTCAAACCAATGGACAGACATAACGGTTCAACTGCTTGCTCGAAGAATACTTACGTCACTTCATCGATGCTCGCCAGAAGAACTGGATACAACTACTAGATGTCACCCAATTATGTTTCAATTGTCAAACGAGTTTGTCTACGGGGAAGAGCCCCTTGGAAATTGTAAGTGGACGACAGTCAGCCTTGCCCCATATTATTGATCGTTCTTATGCAGGAAAAAACCCTCAAGCTCAAAACTTCACCAGAGAATGGAAGCAGACAACAGATATAGCCCGGGCATATTTAGAGAAAGCCTCCAAGCATATGAAGAAGTGGGCGGACAAGAAGCGTCGCCCCCTCCAATTCCGAGCAGGAGACCAAGTCCTCATCAAGTTGAGACCAGAACAGATCAGATTCCGTAGCCGAAAGGACCAAAGACTAGTTTGAAAATACGAAGGCCCGGTTGAAGTCCTTAAAAAGATTGGGGCTACTTCCTACAGAGTTGCGCTACCCACATGGATGAAAATCCACCCAATAATTTATGTAAGCAACTTGAAGCCCTATCACCCTGACCCAGACGACGACCAGCGAAATGTAATCACTAGACCGAGCATCGATCTGAAACAAAGAGACACCAAAGAAATAGAGGAAATCCTAGCCGACAGGGTTAGGAAGATAGGAAGACCCGTAAGGAAGATTCGCGAATTCCTTGTCAAATGGAAGAATCTCCCTACGGAAGAAACCAGTTGGGAACGCGCCGAAGATCTGGACTCCGCCGCCACCCACATCGCCAGGTATGAAAGTAGTCGGTTGACAGAGACGTCAACCAATTAGGTGGGGGAGGATGTCACGGTCATGCTCGTCCAAGGCGTGTTGCCCATGGCCGCATGCCCATGACAAGCCAAACCCTTTATGTCATTCCATATTCTAGTGTGTTACTTTTGTATTTCTAGGGAGTATGACGTTTCGGAAAAATCATGTCTAGGCCTGCCAGACATGAAATGCCTCAGAATGTACTATAGGGGGATATGACTAGTTGTCAACTTCTCCCTACCAAAGGTTATATATTGTGAGCCGTTGTTGTTACTCTCTTGCTTGCATATATAACGTCTCTTTCAAAAATCTCTCTCTGCCCTCGTTTTCTAAAACCTTCTTCTTAAACCGAGGCCAGAGACTCGAGCATACGTCGCTTCATCGTAGGCGACGTAAGAACAAATTGACTTAGCTCACTTATCGTTAGAAAGTGAGGGAGTTTTGCTGAAAGTGTATGAGGCAAAACTTTTTTTTACTGAAAGTGTAAGGGAGTTTTGCTTGATAGAGTTAGAGGAGAGATTCGAGAAAGGGTTACTAAAAGTTAGTAGAGAGAAGCTTGGAGAAAGATTGTTTTCCAAATAAATAAAAAAATATATATGATTTATTTTATTTGGGTTACACCCTACGTAATTTTTTTGGTTTATTATTTTTTAAAAAAATAATTATTTAATTTTTTTAATATAAAAAAAATCTTAATAAATCAATATATAATCTATTAATATAATTTCTAAAAAATTAAATTAATATTAAATATAATCTTTAACCATTTAAAACTAACTTTTTTTTTTCTTTTTTTCTTTTTTGAGTCAAATATATATATATATATATATATATATATATATATATTAAAGATAATAAATTATGACAACTCAATAAAAGATATATTAAAAGATATATATTTTTAATCTATCCACCGTTAAAATACAAAATTCAAATAATCTAGCAATTCGTGGTGTGCACGACTATTCATCACCACTTTGTTTTTTATCACAAAAATCAACTTATTTTTTCTTTTCAAATACAATACACATTAAATCATTAACAAATATGAACAACACTCATATTTAAATAGTGAAAAAGAATTTTCTAAAATAGAAATAAAATAATTATCAAATAATATATAACAACCCATGTCCAGAATTTGAATAAAGATTTAGAATTCGGATTTGACATCTGATTGTCTTGACATTCTCCTGCATCCCCCGCGACATGGTTATATGATTTTTCGCTTCTAAGAGTAAAAACTATCTCCACAGACCAACACAAGCCTTTCAACATGGTTTGTCCTCACTCACATATATGCTAAGAAAATTTCTAAGAGATCACTCGACATAAATTGTTCCAAGTTAAGCACGTTTAACCATGGAGTTCCTATGTTTGTTTATGTAGTAACTTTTATTTCCCTTAAACCTTTCTTAGTCATTATATCCTCATGATCGTTCTCATTTTGATGTGGTCTTGATTCATTTATGTACCACTGCTTTACTCAGGTGTTATACTAATTTCTAGAAATTTCTAAACTTTTGAAATTGTGTATATTAAGTTAACGAACCTTCAATATCATATCGAATAAATCATTAAATATATAATATGTTCCCAAAATTGAATTTAATATATGATAAGGTTTAAACTTTTAATCTCGTGTGTAATAAATTATTGCCATGAATGTATTATTTATAAATTAGAAGTTAATAGCTCTCTATGATACAAAATTTAGACCTACAAAATTTATTTTTATTTTTATTTGTTAATATATATATTATATATATATATAATTAAAAGTTTATTGATACATGAGATCATAAAAAAAATTAAATGTTTAATAATTTTAAAACGACTAAACTTGGTGGTTTGCTTATAAAAAATTCAGTCTTATTATTTGTAACAACCCAATTCTACAATCCACAACTAGTAGATATTGTTCATTTTGACCCGTTACGTATCGCCATCAGTTTTATGGTTTTAAAATGCGTCTGTTAGGGAGAGGTTTCCACACATTTATACGGATTGTTTCGTTCCCCCTACAACCGATGTGGGATTTCACAATCTACCCCTTTGGGAGTCTAGCGTCTTCACTGGCACACTACCCGTTGACTGGCCTGATACTATTTGTAACAGCCATAGCCCACCACTAGTAGATAATATTCATTTTGACCTATTACGTATCGCTATAAGCCTTACAGTTTTAAAATGTGTCCGTTAGGGAGAGGTTTCCACACCCTTATACGAATTGTTTCGTTTTTCGACGTGGGATCTCACATTATTTTTTTTTTAAAATAGATGAATGGTTCGAAATCATAATTTATTTGTTGTTATTTACTAAAAAGAAAAGTAAGTATTAGAAGGTTCTATTCGGTGTTGAAATTGTGTTTGTGGAAGTCATGTACAAATATTAAGTCAATTGGACGGTTCAATTGGAACCACATTTTCCAACCCTATTTATATTTTTCTATTTTTTTTATTAAAAAAAAAAGTCAATAATACAACTACTTTCAATTTATCGTTATACTTTTTTTTTTTTAATTTTAAATTTTTTTATTGTGTTTACACGAGAACTCGACTAACTCGGACTACCTAATGCAACTCATAAAAGTTAGATTATTTGAGTTGGGTTAAATTTTTTCTGAAAAAAATCAGACCGGTTCATGAGTTGACTTTTTTTTTAAAGTCAACCCGATCAACTTGAAAATAAAAATTACAGTGCAACTCTCGGAGTTGGGTTAAGTTAGGTTAAATTGTAAACGCTATTTAAGTTACTCTCGTTCACCAAACCAACCAACTCAAAATTGGATCAGAAAAAAATTTCCAACCCAATTCATCTATACCTTTTTAAAGACATTATCGTAACAAATTTTAAATATAATTTAATTAGTTAAAACGTACGCAAATATTGTTGAAAATAAAAAAGTTTAATTAAATAAAATGTTATTTAAAAAGAAGCCGTAGAAATTTAATGCGAAACGTATGAAACAATTAAAATATTTCAGTTTGAAATTTTATTTTCTAATGTATTTTTTAAAATTTTATCATGAACAATTTCAACGTTTGGTTGATTAGATTTCACACTATAATTAATTTGATTAAAATAATAATTAATTTTCCTAAAATTTAATTGGGTTCCTAAAGTTTTATTATTATCTTAATTTAGCTACATATTTAGTTATATTTCATTAATATATCAATAGTATATCTATCAATAGTATATCGCTCGTTATTATTGGTTTGTGAATAATATATTATCGCTCGTTCCTCATTTCTTTAAAGTGTTGATATTAGTATATCATACCAATAATGTATTTATATCATTAATATCCTTCATATAAAGTATATCTTTTAAGTTTGTGTTTGAAATATCTATAAATATTAAAATCTATCTAACACGTATTTACCCTTTTAATTTTGTGTCTATCTAATAGGTCTCTACATTTTTCAATTTTGTATCTAATAGGTCCCGTATTCATGATTTTTTTAATTATATGATCTAAGAATCTGACCAACCTGGACTACCCAATCCAAATTATAAAAATTGGGTTGAGTTAGATTAGATTTTTTTTTTTTTTTGATTTGGGTTGAGTTGAATTTTTGGGAAATAAAAAATTCAGGTCAGTTCGTAGGTTGACTTTTTTTTTTTATAGTGTCAACCTAACAAACCCGAAAATAGAGTTACAATCCAACCCTATCCTACACTACCTTACTTTTAAAATTATTACGAAGATTAAGAATATTTGACGTTTGTAAACGATATTAATGATGAGTTGTGACTTGTGAATGTTTGATATTTAAATTTTATGAGGTTTTAGTAATTAATATAACATGTATGATGGATAAATATGTTTTTTTTAATAATTATGGAAAGCTGCCGAAGCTTACAATGATAGATGGAAAAGGAAAGAGTTTATAGCTTTTGAATTGGAAAAAAATATGAGTATAAATTCATCTAGTGGAAGCAAAAAAAAAAAAAGTTTTCTTTTTGTTATTACTCGAGTTTAACCAAAGGAAGTTTCTTTTGTTCGGTCTTGCGATTGTATTCACCAGACGGAGTGTTTCACGCGTTAACTAGCCTATTTCAGCACTAGTGAAATGGGGTGAATCGCCCAAATCTTGAATCGCATGGTTCGCTTCCCGATTGTAAACAGAAAATCCATCTTCAGTCTTTATCTCGAAAACATCCGGAAAATTCAACCTAACCCAACCTGAGAATAGAGGGTTAGGTTAGGTTGAGTTGTGAACTCTATTTGAGTTGTTACCGTCACCAATCCAACCAACTTAAAATTTCAAATTGGTCTAAAAGATTTTTTCAACTCAATTTAACATATTTGATTCATTTGGAGCCACATATAAATTTGGAAGAAAATAATTATGGAAAGCTGACGAGGCTTATAATGATAGATGGAAAAGGATAAGAGTTTATAGCTTTTGAATCCGAAGAAAATATAATGAGTATAAATTCATCTGGTAGAAGCAAAACAAGTCCTCTTTTTGTTATTACTCGAGTTTGACCAAAGGAGGATTCCTTTATTCGGTCTTGCAACCGTACTCTCCAGGCAGAGTGTTTCACACATTAGCTAGCCTATCTCGACACTAGTGAAATGGGGTGGATCACTCAGATCTTGATCGCATTACTTGCTTCCCGATTGCAAACACAAATTTCATCTTCAACCCTTATCTCGAAAACACCCCACAATTCAATCTAACCTAATTCAAAAATAGAGGGTTAGGTTGGATTGAGTCGTGAACTCTATCTGAATTACTCGGGTCACCAATCCAACCAACCTAAAATTTTGAATTGGTCTAAAAGATTTTTTCAATCCAATCCAACATATTCGATTTACTCGTAGCCACATATAAATTTGGAAGAAAAAACAGAGAAACAAAGCAAAGGGCAGCTGGATTCCAAATACCAAGAAGAAAGAAACAATGATATCAACCTCACATGGCAATGTCTTGATCCAAAGAGAATGTGTCATCAAAAAGACAAATCAAATCAAAACAAAACGAAAGCTTTAAAATATTGGTAGTAAGTTTCCAAGAAACCCTCCATACAATTAGGTCCTCAGTGAGTGCATCTTCTCATCTTTAGTGTTTGTCTATTCACAATTCACCCATTCAATGTTTGGAGAAAATGTTCATGTTTTGGGATAACTTAAGATCCACTTATTGTAAAGTTATTTTACTTCAATTTCAATTTTCAAACTAGTTCGTGTGATTTGGGTTCGGTTTTGATTCAGTTATTATATTTTAGTTAATTTTCACAAATTTTTCATGTCATTTGTAACCGTCCAAGCTCACTATTAGTAGATATTGTTCTTTTTGGCCCGTTACGTATCGTCGTCAGTCTCACAGTTTTAAAATGCGTCTATTAGTTAGAAAGAAGTTTCCACACCCTTATAAGGAATGTTTCGTTCCCCTCTCTAACCGACGTGGAATCTCACAATCCACCCCTTTAGGGACCCAGCGTCTTTGCTGCCACACCACCCGCTGTCTAGCTTTAATACCATTTGTAATAGCCCAAGCCCACCGCTAGCAGATATTGTCCGTTTTGGCCCGTTACGTATCGTCATTAGCCTTATAGTTTTAAAACGAGTCTACTAGGGAGAGGTTTCTATACCCTTATAAAGAATTATTCGTTCCCATCTCCAACTGATGTGAGATCTCACAACTCACTCCCTTTAGGGGCCATCGTCCTCGCTGACACACCGCCAAGTGTCTAGCTCTAATACCATTTGTAACTGCTCAAGAGCCCACTGATAGCTGATATTGTCCGCAAGCTAGTTACGTACAGCTATCAGTCTCACGGTTTTAAAACGTGTCTGCTAGGGAGAGGTTTCTAAACCTTTATAAGGAATGTTTCGTTCTTCTCTCCAACCGATGTGGAATCTCACATCCTTACTATATTAACGTTTTTTCTTTGGGATGCAATTAATAATGGGCAGATATTTTTTATTTGGTTAATTATGTTAATGGACTATATTAGAGTTTAAGGCTTAGATTAAGAAATAGAAGGAAATATATGGGTTTTTTTCAAATAAATAAGAGAGATGAAGGGCGATTTGTAAAGTTTTACTAAATCACACCAACAAATCAAATCTTTTAAAATCACATGAATTAAGTTGAAATAAGAAAAACCAAACTGAAATTATGTCATGGGAAGTTTTTTTTTTTTTTTTTTTTTTCCTAATTAACTCTTTTTTAATAAAATTTTATTCGATTAATAAATATATTCAAATAATTTGTTAAATGATCAATAAAAAAATTTGGTAAAATTTTGAAGTAGTTTTAAATATAAATTTTTAGGAACTCAATCGTGTTGAACACAAAATATTTGAAGTTTGTAAACACTAAACACTTCACGTTTGAAGACAAAATATTTGAAGTTTGTAAACACTTCCCAATCCATGGATATCGAGTACAATAGATTTAGATATAATAAAAAGTTAATCCAAGCATAATTCAATTGATAAATCGTCTACCGTCTTCTTAGAACTGTGCCTAAGATGTCTATAAATTTTTGATAGTTTTATAAGCATGAATTTTATGTTACAAGTCGTCATTTTTATCTCGAATGATAACAATTTATCATATAGTTCGAAATTCGATATCTACAAAAAAAATTTAATTCTATTTGAAGTATAGCAACCTTCGTAGTTCAAGTAGTTGTCGAGTAGCACATATAAAAGCTATAAACGAACGAAGAAATTCGAATTTCTAACTTTTCGAACGAGGATGGAGGATATACAACAGCTATCTTACCAACCTAAACCAAAAATATTTATTCATCTATCAGAGAAAAGATAGCATCCATGTTACCATGAACGCTTCAGTTCTTTTTGCCTATTTACATGAGATACATAGAAAATATTAGCTAAAATACTTCCCTAACAACGCTTTGATATATTCACAGTTCCACAAAGAAATCCCTCAAAACTAAGTGTATATTTCAGTGTGATTAGAAGCTATGGACTTCCTTTTGTTCTTCCCATCTCCTAACAACTAAAGAACACATGCTTGTAGAAACGAGCTCGACGAAATTAAGAATCCATACATACCTGGTCTCGGCCATCGTGTTGTTGCTCGGAATGATTCGCCAGATTGCTCTCAGGAGATGGTTCCTGTAAGCAGGCTTTTGGTGTAGCATCGTCTTCATTGCCATCGTCATAATCAGATGCCGAGCTAGCATCGATATACTTGTCCGAACAGTCGATTTGCAAGCATTCAACTTCACTGTTTTGAGTTTCGGAATCATGGCTCCTATTTGTTAAAGTCAAATCTTCCTTCTTTACGATGTTGAAAACGATCCCGTTTGGTATTCTTTCTGGCTGCAAAAAGTCTCCTTCATTTAAAAGAATGCTCGAAGAAACTCGATTGCTGAGATCCCGTGTGTCGAAATCTGGGCTCTCTGAACTCCGCTCAGACATGGTTCGAGGACTTTGAGAATTTTGGCTACTACCAACTGGCTGAAACACGTTGGAATTAGCTACCAAACCTCTGTTGAGGTCATCAAGATCCAAATTCTGAACGAAGTCGATGAACTTATTAGCTGAGGCTGTCCTCATTAATGGCCCACCCGATCGAGTCCAAGTATTCAAATCAATGTTTTCTGATTCGCTATCGCTACCCTCGAACATACTACGGTGAGTTCGCAACATTCTACTGGAGGATCCTGCGCCTATTGATCCACCAACACCTTGATGGTGTGTCGTCGGAGTTTCAGCCAGGTATTCTTCTTCGAGCGAACCAGTTGAGTTTTCTCGTGCTATGCAGTTCCAGGAGGGAATTCTTCTTGAAGCACTGAACTTGACTGGGATCGAAGGGCCATGTGAGGTGGTACCGGTAGTAGCAGCAGCAGCAGCAGCTCGTTCAGCGCTCCTTTTCAGCCGTCGCATATGGTTGAGAATTGCAACGCATTCATCTAGAGCAAGCTCAATGCCACAATTGGCTTTTATTGCTGACAGCTTCTCCCAGGTGCACCTCCTACCTTGGTTGGCCGACTTTTGAAGATCCAAATGCGTCGGATTTTGTATAATTTTGGAGTACTGTAACGAAAAAAAATCATCAATGCTACATATTCGTCGTTCAAACTCGGTTATGCTAGTAATTATTTGGTCTAACATTGTACGACCATTCTTATAAGTCGTTGAAATTTGTAGTGTCTTGTAACACGGAAATACCTGAGCGAGGGTAGCGGGCATGACAACGGTGACATCTCCTTCCCAATCTTGAGCAAAAAGCCTTGCAATTCCTCCCAATCGAAAACCGAGCTCCAAAACCTGGTTGCATCTATGCTTCACCTCCATTTCAACAAGATGAGCGAGCTACATAATAATATCATGAAAATTCCGACCATGAGAAAATTACAAATGATAGAATAGACAAATAACACGTGAATCATGACGCTAGGTCTACGAGAACTTATCTATCCAGATAAAGATTATTAGGAGTGTTTCAACTCTAAAATAATCTATCCATACAATGGTTGAATCGTACGAGACAGAGACAGAAGTTCCATAAACAGGTTGATTAATTGAAAATGTCACACAGCAGTATATGAAAAGATAAATCAAATTGTCAATGTATTCTATTTCTGATATATACTGAACATTTGGATCCCTTATAAAAAGGGGGAAAACTAAGGATATCTTCAACTAAATGTCCGACCAGCTCATGAGAATCAGAGAACAAACAATTCCTTCCTCTAACAGCCCAAGCCCATTGCTAGCAGATATTGTCCGCTTTGGTCTGTTACATATCGCCGTCAGCCTCACGGTTTTAAAACGCATCTGATAGAGAAAGGCTTCTACACTCTTATAAGAAATGTTTCGTTCCTCTCTCCAACCGATGTGGGATCTCACAATCCACCTCACCCCTCTTGGGGGCCCAGTGTCCTCGCCAGCACACTGCCCGGTGTCTGGCTCTGATACCATTAGTAACAGCCCAAGCCCACCGCTAGTAGATATTGTCCACTTGGCCCGTTACGTATCGCCGTCAGCCTCATGGTTTTAAAATGCATCTAATAGGGAGAGGTTTCCACGCTCTTATAAGGAATGCTTCGTTCCCCTCTCCAACCGATGTGGGATCTCACAATCCACCCCCCTTGGGGCCCAACGTCCTCACTAGCACATTGCCCAGTATCCGACTCTAATACCATTAGTAACCGCCCAAGCCCACCGCTAGCATGTCGCTTTGGCCCGTTACGTATCCTCGTCAGCCTCACGGTTTTCAAACGCATCTTATAGAGAGAGGTTTCCACACTCTTATAAGGAATGTTTCGTTCCCGATGTGAGATCTCACAAACAGTTACCGTTTTTTGTTTTATTTGGCCCCAAACAAAGCTAGCATACTTGTTTTGGACTTACAACGCAGGAAAACATGGACATTGAAGAAAAGTAATCAGAACAAATAGAAAACAAGGTTCCGAGTATAAGTTGGCATACCTTGGCAGCAAAATTTCCACCATAAGCTCGGATGAATTCTTTCATTCGCAATAATGGCGCAATATGGGGATTAGCCTGACTGACAATAAAATGGTTAACATTGAACAATTCTTTCAATTGCATCATTGGTAAATCAATCTCCAAGCTGCCATCTCTCCAGCGACGAGCAGATGTGCCCGAGCCCTCCTCAGGATCAAAATTAAATGGCGGATGATAGGGAACAAGCTCTCCACTCCTGTTCTTGGCCATTAATTCTTGAGCCTCGAAAAGGCCCGGGAATGCACAAGATGCTGTCACGGCACTCCATATCACAACATGAGGAGATGTCAAGTAGTTAAGACATCTAGGCGGCTCGTGCTTCCTGGGAGAACAAACCGTTATCCCAAGAATTCTCCCCGTCATGTCGTACGCTTCCTGAAAAGTTAGGTTGCTCGTGAGCTGTCTTAACATCATTTGTAATTGTCGAATCTCGTGAACAGCGCCTTGTATCATTACCCTCCTTACCACAGTAAAAATACCACCCATCTGGTCAAAAAACTGTAATGAATGCCATGAATCCTCAAAGAAGCTTTGTAGCTCAGGCCAGGACCTAGTGGCAACCACAGCACACATGATGGATCCCACACTAGAACCAGCAATTATTCTAGGCAAAAGTTTATTCTCTACCAGAGTTTTAACAACTCCTGTATGAAAAGCTCCAAGTGAAGCACCTCCACTTAAGAGTAGAGCAGTCCTCCCGAACGCATGCCTCGTTTCATGCATGAACGCAAGCTTCTCTTCCAATAACAGCTCCTCCGAATCCGAGTCACAAACCAATCTCAACTGAGTCGAAACCTCATTTATGTATTCCTTTATGAGTCTAGGAATTTGAAGCCTACCCTTATGTAATTCAGGGTTGCACATATTGCCAAGATTTCGAAAAAGATCAGCTCTCATCCAAAATATTATATCTCTGAGAGACCCCTCCTGACGTCGACGACGAAGCTCTTGAAGCTTGTTCCTCACCAACTCTACATCATAAAGGTTTGACTCGTTCATTTTCGGAGTCTCTTTATCAAGCATTTTAGCAGCATGAGCCCATTCCTCATAAGTCAAAGCAGATCTCATCATATTTCTCCAAAACTTCCTTCGGTATGCCAATTCGGCCCGCTCTTTGACATTCGTGTACCGTTTCAACAAAAAAGCAATAATCGTCACCATCGCCAATATCCCCTGTGGATTTCTAGGATGCATCCATGATAATATAGGTGCAACAAGGGCCTTAAGTCTATATATGATATGCAGCAATACACGAAATAGTTGGTGCCTCAATTGTGACACTGATTTACAAAACAGAATCCTAAAAGCAACTGTTCGACCAACAATGGTTGAAGGCCCAATAGAAAAGGAACCAACACTAGCATCATTACTAATATCCATAATTCTTAAAAGGGACTGCAATCAATCTGCCACAGACTAGAATTGGTTTATAGCTATGATCAATGGGAACAAAAACTGATCCCCAGATGAATCAAGAGTTAAGGAAGTCTGTAAAATTGCTTCAAATTGAACAGAACACTCAAATTCCTCAGCTCTTCAATATAAATTAGCAGGAGAAAACAAAATGATCACCAAATGAGAAGAAGAACAATGTAAATGTCAGAATTAAACCTCAGTATGGCGAAGAACTCCTCAATCTGACCTTCAACAACAACAATGGGATCCTCAAATCCAAACGAAACCCAAATTTAACTCGTACAAACGCACAAAGAACACGAATATATCGATCAATGGGAACAAAAACTGAACCCTAGATGAATTAAGAGTGAAGGAAGTCTTTGAAATTGCTTCAAATTCAACAGAACACTCGAATTCTTCAGATCTTCAAAATAAATCAGCAGGAGAAAACAAAGTGATCACCAAATGAGAAGAAGAACAATGTAAATGTCAGAACTAAACCTCAGTATGGCGAAGAACTCCTCCTCAAATCCAAACGAAAGCCATTAAGAAACCCTAAATTTAACTAAATCGATCAAGCAACCAGTCGGAGTCTCCGAAAAGCTAGAAACTAAATCCCCAAATCAGAAAACGAATCAAACGGATAACAGAAAGAAGAACAAAAGCGGTAATACAATCAGCAAAACCAAAAGAATTCAGTGATCCACAGGAGAACGCAAATAAACGAAGAAGTGAAAGCCGAATCGGTTGCAAAAAGAAAGTACGAAAGTGAGGTGGCGAATAGAAAGAGGATTTATTGAGAAACGTGAAGAAGATAACGATAATGATAATGGTGACAACACATCACGGTGTCTGAATCAGCGATTTGACTGTTGAAGATTCGATGGGGCAAGCAAGAAGATGATGAACAATAAGAAATCTTCCCCAAATTGCTTCCTCCGGAAGATTTGGCTGAATCTCTGAATTTGGAGATTTCCATATTAAAGAACACTTCTTAATTGTTTGTTGAGATTTCCCTAGCTATGGTTTCAATTCAAATTGCGGCTCTTTCGTTCGAATTTTTGTTGGATATTGGTAACTTCATGGTCCTGTAAGCTTAAATAAACGAAAAAAAAAAAAAAACTTATATGTTTCTATAATTCTTTTTAACAAAATTTTATTTTCTCTACACGTTTGAGGTTAAGTTAATTGAGTTTTATTTATCAAAAATTAAAATTTAAATCAAATTTATTAGTCATCCATTACATAAAAAAGTATGTTAGCCCACTTATGTTCATTATCATCTTCTATAAATACTCATGAAATATATGTTCTCCAGATAACGACAAATGGAATTGAAAAGCATAAGCTTAACGTTCTTCTATTCCAAAGTTCTCTCTCCTCAAGTTGTTCTTCCCGAAGCTTCAGTTATTTATTTCGACATATTTCGATCGTGGGCTAAATCCAACAAAGACCAATAGTGATTTTCGGGTAAGGATAAGACTTTCGATATTGACCCACATCTCAAGTTAGAGGTATTCATACGATCTAAAAATCCGACAATGCTTTCGGCTTGAGTTGGGTTGCATTTTTGAAAAATTCGGAGTGTGAGTTGAGAGTTTTTTGGTCGCGTAAACTCAACCAACTCGAAAATATGGTTACAACCCAATCCAACCTATTTTTAAATTATTGTGAAACTTTTAAAATTATTATGAAGATCAAGAATATGAAAAGTTTGTAACCGATGTTAATGATGTGTTGTGTGGTTTTGTGAATGTTTGATATTTGAGTTACAACCGAACAACCCAACCTTGCCCAAAGTGAGAACAGAGGGTTGTGAACTCTATTCGAGTTGCTCGAGTCACCAACCCAACTAACTCAAAATTATGAGTCCAAAATTTTTTCCAACTTATCCCAACTTGTGCCCACCCCTACCTCGAGCAATCTTAGATCTTAATACCCATAATCTAAAGAGCTCTTTTTAGATTCATTTTAAGCATCGTTGAATAAACTCTAAGGTTTAGCATCTTTTTAGTCTCAAATGAGTTTTGAACGGATCAAATAAGATTCAAGGACGATATTGGGTACAAACTAGTCAGTAGACTTTCTAATTCCCTTTAGGGTCAATTAATATCCTTTAAACTAAGTTTTTAAACTAAGTTTTAAGATTTAGATTGATTGATGTGACAAAAGACTTTTAAGTTCAATGATGAGTGCATGAACGTGAATGACATGTTGAATGTAAATGCCATGTATTATTACGACAAGTATATTGTCAATTATTTATTTAATAACATGAACATGATGTTTTACGACGAGTAAGACTCAGCTAATAAGTGTCAATCCCCCTCCACATTCATATTATTTTATGATTTAAAACATGTGTTCTAAAATTATGTTAGGAAATAATTTCGGTAACCGATCGAAGAAGGAAAAAAAAAAAAGAAGTCAGAGGCGTTCGTGCCCGCCGGCAAAGACCCGAAAACTCTGGCGAACGCTGGAGTTTTCGTTCTCACATGACCCACGAACTCCGCCCGACTTCTGGATCACCACAATGCCAAAAATTCGATCCTCAGCCACCTCCAAACCACCTGCAAGAAGAGAAAGACGATGAGAAAACGAGAAAGACAGAGAGAAAACCGACGAAACTCCAGCGAAGCTAAACCATACAAAATCGACGTCAAAGCCTCTGATTTACTCCACGAAAACCATCCGAGAGACTTGTACACACACTATGGATAGATTTTGACACCTCTTACACGTTGTACATCGTCGGACGAGGAAGACTAACCCTCGGGTTTTCGAATCACCCCAGATCTAGAAGCTTTCGGCTTATACGAACCAAACAAACGCCATAAACAGGAAGAGGGGGAAGAGGAGACTCAGAAACGAAAGAAAAATGAGGAAAAAGAACGTCGGAAACGACGTTACTGAAGAGAGAGGAAGTTCACCAGAATTCTTCTGATAATGGGGCGAAGAAGACGAAGTTCGACCCGAGATCCAGACCTGCGACCTGAACTGAAACCAAACCCATAGCCGTGAACCGCAGCCCAACCCGCCTCGGTCCAGCCCAATCCACGCCTCGGCCTAACCCAATCAGCCACGACCCGAGAAAAAAAACCAAACCAACCCAATACCAACGTTGACGGCCCAACCCACCTGCAATCAAAACCCTGCAGCGCATCGCAACCCAAAACCCCCGATCGAAGTCTGATCCGCACGATGACCCGCGCCTCGACCCGACCTCAGCCTGCACATGCGGCCGCATCAGGTTGCACCACGTGTCAACGTCTGGCGCAAACTCCTCCTCGGCTCTGGCGGCGCATTCGGCACGGAAAACCTATTTTCGGCCTGTTCGACACTGTTCCGACCCTCCCGGGACGTGATTTCGATCCCGTTTAAGATAAAATAGGTCATTTTAAGGTCATATTTCACAAATTCCAAGTTGGAAATTAATTATATTTGTGAAATACTAACAAAGGTGTCGAATGATTCAATAGGAACCAACCACCAACGAAAACGTAAGACAGATACGAGGAGCTAGGAGCTTACGTATATATTTTAGAGAGTACTTCGGCTAAGGCCTACCAAGTAAGTGGCCCTACAGTCGTAAGTTACACAATTGTATGTTGTATGTTAGCACGTGCCCGTGGATTTGCACGTGTCATTAAATTGTATGTTAGACTGTTACGCTTTAATACGTAAACTTGTGAAATGTGCACTTGTGTTGTTTTTGTATTGATTTGACGTGCGATATAGTGTGACGTGATGTGTTGTGTTTAGAATGTTTATGTGAGCTCAAGGTGATTTTTGTATGAATCGCACGTCATAATATGTTATAATGAATGCATGAAATGTGATGTTATATTAATTGTATGTAAACATCATGATATGTATGGCATGAAATCACTATAAATGACATGAAATATAATCCCATTACAATTATGTATGATGTGAAGAAATGAGAAATGATATGACATGAACGAAAAAGGATAGCGGGTTATATTTAATAATGCTGAAAACAGAAAATATTGGGACCTCATGCATTATGTGTGCTCATGCATTGGGGGATACCCTTATTCCATCACGAGGGTACGGATGTTTTACATAATTCTGTCGTGACGGTTACTAATTCTAACGGGTGTCCGGCATAAGAGCTACTAGAGCAGGTTCACCCGACAAGAAAAGGGGCCTAGCGGTGTGCGAATTGACTGGTGAGCCCATACCCGCACGTATGGACTGTGTATAAAGTATATGGTACACATTCAAGCTGCCCGTTAGGATAGTGACGTAGAAAAAATAGACTGATATGATAGGTCCCGTCATTGCATTTGCATGTTTTTGTTGCATAATCCCGATAGGGGGTCGCTTATTGAGTATTCTAGAAATACTCAAGCCTCGTGCTACTACATTTTCAGATAAAGGCAAGACACCCATGTGAGACCGACGGAAGCATCATCAATCTCGTGACCATGGAACATGCATAAGATAGATTGTTTTCCATTCATAGTATAAGTTACTATAGGGTGAATTTCATTTGCATTCATAGCATAGGTTAGTATAGGTTGAATTTCATTTACATTATTAGTATAAGTTAGTACATGTTGGATTATAGTTGCATTAATAAACTATAGGTTAGTATAGGGTATTTAATTCAACCTTATTTTTCTTTCTTTCCCTTGTATTTGTTTATCCACGATGTAATAAAGGAGATATGAATTAATGTCGAAACTATAAGGTGTCCATTAAAGCAATTCCGCATCAAATATAAGGTTAGAAGTATAGTAATACACTTAAATTAAATAGAGAAAATTTAGGGTCGTTAAAGTTTCAACTAATTAAAAATCTATATTCCATTTTTTATTTTTCATGGATTTGTAAATATCACAGACATGTTATATAATAACCGACCTTAGTTGGTCTACATATACAAAGTCGGAGTTTTACCGAGTTAAAACATGTGAAATTAGTGAATTTTAACTTATTTTAATTTAATTTAGATAATTGATCTAAATTTTAAAGTGATTAATTTTATTTTAACCATGTGTGAATTTTATAATTAAACTCTTTAAAATTTATGTTTTACAATAAAAATACAAAAAAGAAATTCCACGTATAATGATAAAAAATCCACGTGGACTACAACACGATAAAATCGTGGAAACGTGAATGGCATCAGAGTTTGTTGCTTGTACGGATTCCAAACGACGTCGTTGTCTTTCTTCTTTCTTTCTTTTTTTTTTCTGGCAAAACAATAAATAGTTAACGTTAAATTACAAATTAGTCCTCTAAAATTGTCTCGAAAGCCCAACCTCTCGGCCCATAAACGCTTAGCCCAAACTCGCATTCCTCAGCCCAGTATCCTTCAGCCTACATGCCCAACATCCTCCAGCCCATACGCCCTCAGCCCAACAACCCACAGACGCCAGCGACCCTCTCACACATGCTTGACCCAAGACCCAGCCATGCTGACTCGATCCCTGACGCGCCCCGAATCCCTTGCTCGAGTCGTCTCCATAATTGGCTCGTGTGTGGCTTGATTGCCTCGCTCCCTCTTGAGCTTGACTCGGCTGACTCGTGCAGCTCCAATTGGCTTATCTCACTTGAGTTTGAGTTTTTGTAACGACCATACTTTTTCATTAAAAAAATGAGGTCGCTACTACATGCATGTCGTGACTACTTAGTGTAAAAATTCTTTAAATAATTTACTAAAACGTTGTCATGGACTCAAATATTAAAAAAAAAAAATTATTTAAATTAACAATAATGTTAACAACAACGAAATCAAATAACAAGATTTAAAAATAATGTAAACACGTTGATCTAACCTAAGGGCTACAACATTAAGTGCAAATGTGACTTCCATGACTCCGTTTCCATGGCCTTCACAACGATGTCGACATCGATAAATGGGTGTCTTACGTTTACCTAAAAAATAAATAGCACATGGCTTGCATATTTTAAAATACTCGGTAAGTAATCTCACTATTGAGATTAGGAAATGCAATTGTATGCAATTATGGTGGAACCTATTTTTTCATAAATATTTTCTTTGGTCTCTACTTTCCAGTCACGTTGGATATGTTGTAATTCTCCACATTGGTCTCATGGCAAGAACACATGGACCCACCAGGTGAGCCAGACTCGTATATGCACCCCTTGAGTTTGACTACGGGCTAGCACACACTCACACTATCGGAAGCTATGGAGGGAAAGAAGTTTGTATAATATCATGATGTACTCGTCCATACTAATCATAATGAAAAAGTATCTCGATGTACGTGACATATAAAGTGCATGAGACCTCATAGTTTCAAATCATGACACATACTTATGATGCAAGTCATACCTCCATTGTTTTTCATGACATAGCGTTCCTATGAGATATGCACATGTATACTAGACATATATTTCATGGTTAACATACATGACATATCAGTATCTCATAGTCATAGTGTGAACATGCAACATAATATACGTGGTGTAACATATGAAGGTTCATGTATCGTATAACATTCATATCATATTATAAATCGTCACATAACATAACACATATCATACACCATAGAATCATAAAATATGACACGTACAGGGGTCATAGGGTACAAGTCATTCATACAGCATACAAGTCATCCAACTAAGTCTCGGTTGTCCAATAGTAGAACTACTTGTTTTGTTGACATAAGTTGAAGTCACTATTTATCTTTAGAGCTAGTCCGAATCTACCCTTGAAATTCAATTCAACCTATGTAAGTCCACGACATCAGGTTGAAACATATTAAAGGGCTTAAATTTATTGATGGATCGCTGAAGGTGGTGTAGGTTCGGATGGTTGGGTTGACGAAGCTAAGATTTAGAGCTTGGTGAGTGGAGAAATTTAGGGGAGGAGTGGGTAACTTTTTTTTAAAAACTTTTAGATGTTATAGTTTTTGATACCATCTTACCATTTTGGAACATTATCAGACTTTTTTTTTTTTTTTTTTTTTTACGTATTTGGGAGCGTTTTAAGATAGTATGATTTCTATATGGCTAGTTTAAAGTATTTTGAGAAAAAAAATTTAGATTAATTGATATCATTAGGTGAATTAAATCTCTTAATACGTTTTGATATGATGTTTTGGGACTCCACCTAATGAATTAAATCTCTTAATACGTTTTGATATGATGTTTTGGGACTCCATAGGTGGAGTTAGACTTCGAAGAGCAGGATTAGACTAGCACTAAGGGTATGACTCCGCTTAGGCCAACTAAAGAAGTGGGCATACTGTTGGAATGCTTTCGGACTTTGTTGGAAGACATGAGCTTTGTATGAATGACACGTATCTTGTAGTCTATCTACGTGTCATTTCCTATATGTTATGATATGTTATGATTATGATATGTTATGAATGTATGTGCCACATGTACTTCCCGTATGTCAACCCATGTACATTATGATATCATTTTCATTTTATGCCTATAAAACATGAATGAACCATGTATGATAGTAATGAAAGATATGTCATGTATATCATGTCTCATTAGGAGATTTATATCATGAAAAGAATGGAAGTACAATGTGCATTATAACCATGTACCATGATTTAAAATTACAGAACCTCATGCATGTTGTATGTCACGAGCACGGAATACTTCCCAAATATGTTTTATCCAAATGCGTACACAATGATATGATATGCACTCCTTTCTTTTTGTTGGTTTTCAGTAACATGAGCTTAAGCTAGCTTGTAGTCAAGTCTACCAGGTACATGCCCAAGTGCATGCGCTTAAACCATATATAGAGAAGTACTATGTAGTCAACCATACCCAGAAAAGAAAGTAAAGCCCAAGGAATAATCATGAAAAGATATGTTAGGTAACTCTTGGAATTTGATATAAAAATCTTGTTGAATAACAAGATCTTTAGATCTAAATTATCCTAGAACTTCAAAAACGATATGGAATCAACCTAAGGGAAAGTTTTTGAATGAATTACCTTGACGACCAAAAGCAAGAGTAAAGAAAACTTGTTTCTAAACTCGTGATTCGGATCATTCTACAAGTTTGCTTGATCAAATCTAAACACAAGAAATGTAATGAAACAAGTTCATGGCTTAAGAAGCACATAATATGCAACTTTCATTTTAAAATCCAAAATCTTCGTACCAAAACAATAACAAGAATGACTATTTATAATCTTGAAAATAAACCTTACAGTAAGCTACGGTTAATTAAAAGGTTGTAACTCTCGTGACTATTAATACCATAATGAGCATTAGTAACTTAAAACTTTAAAAATAATACTTTAAATTTGAAAAATATAATGAAACCTCCCTAGATCCAAACAGGTATGATACAATCTTGTCATCCACCGTGAAATCTTTGTGGCATAATTAAGACATCTTATTTCGTATCAAGATAATTTCATGATTGTATATGATTGCATCTCTAACCCAATAGTAGGATTACTATAAATACTCAAACTAGGTCTACTATTTTTTCATTTCTCCTAATGATACTCGGGTTTGTTCTAAGATTTTTCACTGACAACTAATGTTGAACCAAAAATAGGTTCTTTAACACCATTCTTCCTACGAATCTATTCAACTATAGAAGCATCACAAATTTTTAAAATTTTCGAAGTCGTATCATCAAAAGAATTTGACACGGTTGTCTTCATCGCTTCCCAATCTCCATATGACATCCCTTTTGATCTCTTTCTTTAAGACTTTTGTGCACTTTTTACAAGTTTAGTAATGTTTATGGTGCATTTCTCCTCGAAACTTAACTATTTCGAAAATATTATGCCTCTAAATCAACAACTCTAATACCATTCGTGGGAAAAAAAATACATATACCACACATAGACATCTACAAACGAAAGCCTACAGATACAAATCTCTCATTCTATAGGCCAAACAAATCGAGTCAATAATAACAATCCTTTGCATTCCATAAGCAATGCAATAGGATTTTTGTGTTCCATGGCATTGAGTGCACGTCTTCACCATACAAAAACATTTGTATTATCATTGAGACGTCACATCTAGCGCCTCAACAATACAAATGTTATAGCAATATTTTTTCCTTCGTCGTTTGGGATAACATCACAATGTTTTTCTAGCGTCGTTTGGGATAACAAACTCGTTATTTTTTTAATACAATATTAATACTCACTAATTAATTTAATGAGAGGATTAAAATCCATCAGGAAACATTAAAATTAAGAGGAAAATACCATTAAGTTAAATTAAGTGTAGCAGTTTGTATTTTCTAATAATTTTTTAATTTAATCTTTTGTTTTAAACAAACATTCGTTTGAAGAATTTTAAAGAAAAGCAAGTCTCAAAAGTGTTGGATTAATAATAATAAAAACAAAGACCAAATATAAAATTGAACTTAGGTAAATAAATTAGTTCAAAAAATTTCAAAAATTAATTTGGGTTCAAATTTTAAAAATACTTTTTTGTTACACTATAATGATTTAAAATATATATTATTAAAAACAAAAATTTTAATAAGACCCAACCAATCAAACTCAATTATTATTCGATTAGATTGAGTTCAATGTTCAATAAGAATTGCTCGGATTGAAAAAATTACAAACCGAATAATTGAGTTAAGTCTAAAAATTGTCATAAGCTGACCCAACCCAATCCAAAAACATCGTTGGTTGATGGGTCAAATTTACCTAGCCCCAACTGACATACACACTTAAACTTATCGACCAAGGTCGGTTCAACCAATTTTAGTCGATACGTTTGATTTTTCGACATTTGAGGTTCATAAAAAAACAAAGAACTTTTTTTTTTTCCTTTTCTTCTGTGTACCTAGTGATAATTAAAGACAAGAGTACAACCAATCCAAGCACAGAATCAAATACTTTCAAAGGGGGGAAGGGGGGAAGGGGGGAATCTCAGCCAAAAACAATAAGCCTAATATTGCAAAGGAAAGGGTGCAAGTTTCATAACTTTATTTCATCACCTCTTCAAGACTTGAAACAAAATAAAATTACCTCTAACCTTGCTAGGAACTTCAACATTGCCAACTACTTTTCGGAAAGTTCTTGGCTACGCTTCGCAGCAGCGACCACAGCGTTCATAAATATGCCACGGAGTCTTCCCTTCTCTAGTTCATGAATCCCTGCAATAGTTGTCCCTCCAGGTGATGTTACATCATCCTTCAGCTGTCCTGGATGCTTCCCAGTTTTGGTGATCATGGTGGCTGCACCTAGCACCTGTAAACAAATTCTGAATCAGTTCATTTCAATTGCTCCACAACCAAATAACTACGCTTAACATGTTTCACTTGATAGGAAGTCATATGGAACCAGTGCAGTTAGGAGCTAAGATGGATGACCTGCCTACATAGTGGAAGATCATGAGTTCATGGCTGTTTAGTTTCAGCCCAAGCTCACCGCTAGTAGATATTGTCCTACCGATATGGGATCATGAGGTTTGTACACCCTTATAAGAAATGTTTCGTTCCTCTCTCCAACCGATATGGGATCTCACAATCCACCCTCCTTGGGGGCCCAGCGTCCTCACTAGCACACCGTCTGGTGTCTGGCTCTGATACCATTTGCAACAGCCCAAGCCCACCTCTAGTAGATATTGTCCGCTTTAGCCTATTACGTATCACCGTCAGCCTCACGACTAGGGAGAGGTTTCCACACCCTTATAGGGAATGTTTCGTTCCCCTCTCCAATTGATATTGGATCTCACAATCCACCCCCCTTAGGGAACCAGAGTCCCGGCTGACACACCATCCTGTGTCTGGCTCTGATACCATTTGTAATAGCCCATGCCCACCGCTAGGAGATATTATCCGCTTTAGCCTGTTACGTATGGCCGTCAGCCTCACGATTTTAAAACACGTCTACTAAGGAGAGGTTTCTACACCCTTATAAGGAATGCTTCATTCCCCTCTCCAACCGACGTGGGATATCAGCACAATGTGATAACTTTTATCATCCTCATGTTCTGCATGACTTCTATCAGATAATACAAGGTTCGAATATTACGCAAGCATTATATATCATAGAAGCGTCTGCTTCTTCAGTTATTTAATTATACATATGGTAAAACATCCTCGACTGAAAATTTAATTTTCTTCTAAGACCGTTTACTTTTGAGCTTTTTGTCCTTCAAATCAGAAGCCAAGTTCGATCTTTTCTCTTTTTGTAAAATAAAATGCCAAGATAAAGAAGCTATACATTAATTACAGACGAGTTATATCATTATGGCCCACAACATTAAATATTTTAGACACAGGCACATCAGATGAATTTAACTCACAGTTTGAGAAGCTAGACCCAATGCAAGTTCTCGTGGTAGACCTGCAGCAACTCCTCCGTCAGCCAAAGCTTCTATTGCTAAGAATATGTACGCTGGCCCACTACCGCTGCACATTTCCATTTACAGATCAGTATCTATTAGTTGAAGAATGCCAAGGCCCTAAAACTGGAAGGATGCGTTAGAAAGAAAATTACAAAGGGTTACCCACCGTCTGAAAGGCTTAGTTCTCTACCAAGGATATATAAAAAATATGCTAGTCTCTAAACCTTTTATGTAATAGTTCAAGCCTACAGCTAGTAGATATTATCCTCTTTGGACTTTTCCTTTCGAACTTCCCCTCAAGGTTTTTAAAATGCGTCAGCTAGGGAGAGGTTTCTACACCCTTAAAAAATGTTTCGTTCCCCTCTCCAACCGATGTGGGATCCTTCCTCTCTCCAATCGGTGTGAAATCTCACAATTCATCCCCATTTGGAGCCCAACGTCCTTGCTGACACTCGTTCCTCTCTCCGATCGATGTGGGATCGCACACTTTATTTATGAAGTGTCATAAATACTCCAGTAGTATTCTAATATCCTAACAAAATAAATATTCTGATAATATCCTATCATTTTATCTTGTATCCCCAACAAAAGCAGGCTCCAACATAATTAGGAAGTGGCAATAGAAAGAAATTTTATTTTAGTTTTGTGCTCTGCTAGTTTGTAAAACTGTGGGACTCAACTCTTGCAACATATAACATACCTCAAACCAGTGATTGCATCAAACAATTTCTCTTCAGCTTCCCATATCTTACCCACAGATCCAAATAACTTAGCAATTAGTTGCCCATCCTCCTTTATCGCACCTTCTCCCAAGCTCATAACTGGTAAAAAAAAAGCAGGACTTTTCATTGGTCAGTACATAAAACATTAATGTATTTTTTTTTCTTCAACATGCTACACACGGAGCAAGACTAATTGAAAATCTTGATATCCACATCATGTAATGAAAGTAGTACTGAAGTTAGTGAATATATTTTGCGAGTTTGGCATGGCCTGGTGGATGAAGCTTCCAAGTAATTCAGACTATCAATCAGAAAGTTGAACAAAATTTTGCACGAACATGATAGTAATTTATGAGGAAGAAGCCTCAATTCTCATGAAGCTGCATTGTCTAGATTGAGGATAGCAAATGAAGAAACCTTCATCCTCAAATTATTTTCTTTTTGTTTTTTTATTTATTTAGAGTTTCCAAGATGCCTATATCTTTTTTCTTATATGATTTGTAATGGAACGATTCATTAAGTGTAGGATTTCAAAGAAGATTCAGCAAATGTAATTCAAAACCTGCACCTGATTGGTCAAAATTAACTAAATTAATAAAAATACCCCTAAATTTTTCGCTTTCCATTTTGTCTCAAAATACTTTTAAACTTTCAAAAGTTTATGTAATACCCTTAAACTAAAAAAAAAAGAAAAAGTTTAAAAAAATACTCTTACTATTAGTTTTGGATGGAAATCGTATTATACTCTTACTATTAGTTTTGGATGGAAATCGTTAATACTGTGTTTCAAAAATACCCTTAAATTTCAAAAAGATTTCAAAAATATTCTTAAACTTTCATAAATGTTTCAAAAATACCCTTGAGCTTTTAAAAGTTTCATTAATACCTTTAATTTTTTAAAAATACTTTAAAAAACCCTGAAACTTTTTTTAAAATTTCAAAAATACTCTTATCATTAGTATATGGACGAAACCGTTAGCACCACGCTTAAAAAATACTCAATGAACTTTCAAAAGTAGTACCCTTAAATTTATAGAATTTTCTTTAAAAAAGTTTCAAACATTAGTACCCTTAAAATTGAAGAGAAAGATGATTTATACGATGTAGATAGACGGTTTCGGTCTATATATTGACAATAACTTTTTAATAATATATTTTTATATAGGTAAGAGAAAGATGATTTATACGATGTAGATAAACGGTTTGGGTCTATATATTGACAATAACTTTTTTTAATATATTTTTATATAGGTTAAGGGTGTCTATCCTACTTTAAAAGTCCGTGGGTAGTTTTTAAGCATGGTACTAACGGTAAGGATATTTTCTAACGTTTTAAAACGTTGAAAGGTATTAATAAAACTTAATAAAGTTCAAGGGTATTTTTTAAACACTTTTGAAAGTTCAAGATTATTTTTGAAATAAAGTACCAACGATTTCTATCGAAAACTAATGGTAAGGGCACTTTCAAAACTTTTTTTTAAAGAAGATAATTACTAAAACTTATGAAAGTTTAGAGGTATTTTTTAAACAAAGTATAATTTAGC